>JAECUM010000264.1:0-18018 GCA_016617855.1 Megalonaias nervosa | reverse complement strand
TTCAGTAGTGTTTGTTCTAATAAACACTGGAATTTTAAAGGAAAGTGCGAGCACCATTCTCTCATTATTTTAAAGTGGTTCACATCTAAGGGGTCTGCAAGCCAATGTTTCTCCTCTTTAAAACATTGAAAGCAAAAGGAGTCAAGAATTCTGCATTCCTCTTGGAGATCTTGGGCATCCAGACAAGATGAAAAGAAATGTAATGGGGGTCGGAGTTTTCCAGATTTCACATGACTTCTTGAAAGAAAATGCTTATCAGGCAAAAGGCAACATTTGGGAAAGAAGAGTATGACGAGCACATATACATTGTGTCTTTTCTTCAAAGAGGCACGAACTGTCAGAGAGATATCATCTTATGTTCAACATTAATTTGCAATTCCTGTAATTCAATACCAATGTGTATTCCTGCGTTATGTACACACATGGTTGTGCACTGAAAACATATGATATTTTTAAGCGGAAGAGCAGGTATGTCTGTACAAGCATTTCTGTGTTGGTTTCTATTTTCTCATGTCAATGGATACTTTCCAGATGGATAGTAATTCTATTTATTGCAGCAGCAGCAGACGTCCGAGCAACATTCCACTGACAGACCTTCAAGCACAACTGATTGAGTTCTTTACCCGTTTGTGCCAACTCGTTACATAATCCAAAGATTCCCATTTACTTTCCTGCTCATCTTCATAGTCTGACACTTCTTTCTTACAAAAGGTAATATAGTGCCACTCAAACAGTTGAATTTTATTCATTTCGCTGTCGTGGAACTGTGTTTTATAATCAATAATTAAAGATGGAATTTTCCGCCCCTCAGGTTGGAGTTTTTTAATTGTTTCTTTATACAGACCCCAACTTAAAATTTCAACAGACGTTAGTTGTTGATAAAGGTTCCATGTTGATTTGTTTGATTTGTTTGAAGATGTAGATTGTGTTGGTTGTTAAAGAGTTCATCATATACCACTTTGCAAACCTGGAAGTCATCATAGTGATGAAACATATATCGAAAAAATACGACAACGAAACCATTTTTTTCTTTCCTTCTCTCTGGATTAACCTAGTATCAAGTCTCTGTAATTCTTGTAAAATATTTTCTTTCTTCACAATTTGTTTCATGTCATGAATTGAATAGTTAGATTTAAGGAATTTTACAAGATCATCTATGGCTATGAAAGTTCCATCTTCGATTTTATTGAAAGACAGAGACTCCATTGACGGCATACAAATGGAAACCTGTTGAAGAATGAAATTATTGAACTATCTGATGTCAATCATTCAAACAAAATATTTGCTTAAAATATAAAGTTAGAATTCTGGTGCTAGATTTTATATATTGGAAGATAAAAGACTACAATTATGACTGATCAAGGAGATGAGAGATGAACAGAAATATAAACTACAAACACATATGACCATTATATCAATTGCTTCAACTTGTTGCCTGAATGCTATTTACACATGGCTGGCGTCAGTTATGATCAACTGTATGACTAGCAAGCTTTTATAAACTCCATGTTCATTTACAAACATATATGCTAATTACCATAGTCTCATTCTATGTTACTTCTAATATACGTTAAGCAATTAAGTACTACTATATAATGATGATACGCTTCTAATATACCTACATAGACAATATCATGCCTTAAGTACTTCTTACTGCAATTAGACAAATAAATGACCAACATGAGAATTACAGCGACATGAACTCTGGGTTTATTGATTTGTGGATTTTAGAGAGAGAGCACTGTTATTGAACTTAACTTATTGTTATTGAACTGTTATTGAACTTAAACTGAATTGATACTATAAACAGCAAAAATTACTGTGATATAAAGCTATTATATTTCTACAATTTAATATATATATATATATATATATATATATATATATATATATATATATATATATATATATATATATATATATATATATAACTAAATCAAACTGAAGCTCACAATAGAAAGTGTATGTATGTGATACACTGAGTAAGTGATATTACAAAATACTGAATACAAATAATATAGAATTCTTACCATTTCTTCCTCTTAGAATTCTTTATTATATTACATACTCTGTGTCTTCAAGATAAAACTGTAAGTATTCTTGTAAAAAGTCACAACACTATTCAGACAATGTATTTGGAGTGCTTGTCAATCAAACACATCACAACAACAGTCAGCTGATCTTATTTTGGTACATAATGCAGACCTCCAATCTATTATGCCCAATACAATATAGAAGTCCCATATTTATAGCTAGCTTTCAAACACAGAGAAATGAAATAGGGGCATTATATCTGGACAGTTACCTGGGAGTCTAAAAGCAATTATGTTTGACATGAGTGAAATTCACACTTGCTGATAACAAGGTGATGACAGATAAAGCAAACACTGGCAGGCAAGCATCAGAATCTAGAGATATTCAGACCTGGAGCCTGTCCTAGGAGTATAAAGGTTACAAGGATGAAAGTATATATTTATACCTTCACTCTCCATGTTAATTTCCAGTTAGGGTAATTTTATTCATTAGATATAATGCATATCCATTCTTCCATTATTAATGTCAAATATCATTGTGGTTTAAATTTGTTGCAAGCATTGACTGGAGATGATAGATTCTAGAACATTACTAATACAGCGTTAGTATAATGGTTTTGTAACACCCCTCATTCTCTCATATCAACGTACTTTAAGCTATTTTCATGTAGGTTGGAAACGTCAGTAGTAAAGAAAAAGGAGGTTTCTGGCTCGCTAACCCGTATTTCTTTCAAAACAAATACAAATACGCATTTTTGAGACCTCTATCTCATTTTTTGATACGATATTTTGTTAGTGATACAGAATTTCCCCTATACTCCTTACTTGTCAGATTATTTTATAACTTTAGACAATATTTTTGTCAGATTATTTCTAAAGTTTAGACAAAATTTATTTGTAAAATTACACAACTTATTTACCCATCATCAAAGTCTAAACGGTAGATATTAGAAATATTTCATTGTCATGAGGGTAAAGACAGAATTTTATTCTGCCACTTACTCGACGACGACATTCAAATAAATCTTTCATTGTCATTTTATTAAGCGGATATTTGCTACCAACAGAAAAATACTTTTGACCGATCAAGATCAATAGTAAGTTTAGAATATTTTTGTTGACTGATCGGATCATGGAAGTTAACAAATCTTGCTGATAACTCCTGACTTAAGTGCTCAAGATATTTGAAATATTCACTGCCGTCAAATCTAAAAAACGAAAGTTTTAGTTTGTCACGGCCGCTGAAACATATTTCTGAAGTTTCATTGTTACGTTCAACTGTCAACTGTTTACCGTCAATCATCAGATTTTTAATTTTACTGTTGCTGCTATTTGTCACTGTTATTTTTTCAAACATTATTTCTTATTTTTAGACAAAATTTTATACCTTAATCAGAGAAAATAAAATCAAGTATATCAAATTTACTTGCAGTATAATGACAAAGCGCAGATGTGTCTATGCCGTTATCACACTATCGTTTATCATCAAAATTACTCAATCCACGCTTAACAATAACATCTGTTTCGAGTTTATGATGATTTGTTCGAGTAGCCATTGTCCTATCATATCTAGCGCCACCATCAAGCGCATATTCAAAATCAACAAAATTCATCTGAGATTTGACCTACCCGCGAGGTATTCCTTTCGCCTTTTTTGCTACTTTATTGTTATCTAACAACACAGCGTACATTTTGCTACGCAATCCAACAAAATTTCTTATTATCAATAAATTCATTTCGTCTTTCATTTTACCAATAACCTTTTTACTTGAATCATCATGAAATTTACAAGTACAAGGGTAATCTGATAAATCAAACAGATGACGATTATTAAAGATATCCTGGTAAACATCCTCGCATTCTATTTCATCAACAAGCGAGCCAGTATCTGTAAATAATAATTTACTTGACGGCCACTGCTTCTTAACAAAATCTGTAAATAATAATTTACTTGACGGCCACTGCTTCTTAAAAAAATTATAATGAAAATCGTACATTAACCACTTGGATAAATCTAGCACAACAGCTCCAACATAAATCGGCTTATTCAACTTTAAGTTTGTTTTTCTTCGTTGTACTGCAACAAGATTTCCATTAAAAATGTTCATGCTCACAAAATCATCGTCTGACACAAGTTTGTTTCGGCGGTTGATATCACTGATGAGTTCAATATTTACTCGCTTTCTGATATTTTCCATTGTCTTACCAAAGACACTTGTTTATAAGCTTAAAGAAGTTTTTCTCGAAATCAGTTGTCGCTACAGCTCATCGCGAAGTGTTTGAATCAATATAACCCTTCATCCACGGCGACTGATTGAATTTTAGCACACGATGAACTTTCCTTAACACAAGACCAGCATCTACTGCTTGTTTTTGATTTTCGTAGTGTAAAACATAATTTCGCTTATTCATGAGGTTTGGAACGAGTTTGCTAAACCATAGAATTTTGTGTACCACCAACAATTGCTCACTGATTATCAGAAAACAAACTATAGTCTATTATCATCGATTCCGCACAGAACGGATAGTCTTTGTGTAAATCATGCAACGAACTAGGATAGTCAAGATCTACTTCAACAAAATACGAAATGTCATCAGGTATCTTTTTTCTGTTTCTTTTAAAAATTGTTCTGGAGAGATCCAATGAAAACCGCTAGACGGCATTGGCTCTGACATTGCATAGCCATACAAATTATTGGTATGAAGGTAAATAATGTATTTCGATGGAAGCTCAGGATTGTACTCTTTCATATATTTGTTATTTGCACAAGCATACCTTTTTGTTATAACGCTAATGCCACCGCGGCTGCCTCTTTCGATAAAGTTAAATGTCGACGTCTGTTAGTAATTCTAACTTAACCTTACTATACTTTAACAGAGCATCCCACGACAGACCTGGAGCAGAGTAATACCAACAAGGATCGAGTCAGTAATTGTTATAACTCACGTTTCGAAAACTTTCAATTACATCCACGAGCAATAATACATCCGTTTTCAGATACAAATCATGATAATCTCCGAAAGTTTTACACGAAACTTTTTATTCCAAATATCTTGAGAGTATTTGTACTCGTCATCGGATATACTTTCGTTTTTCAGCTGCGAATAAAGTTTATTCTTGTCGGGTAAAGAAGTTTCATCAAATTTACTCCAATCATCGAGATACTCGTAAGGAAATACTCCTTTTTTGTCAGTAAGCTTCCTTTATCACCAAAACAATCTTGCAGGTTATAAAATTCACTGCAACCCCGAACAAGCTCATCCAACGATGCCGCCATAAACTGCAGGCTGTCGATAAAACGCAGCTTACCTAAAGTAACCGACATATACTTTTCAAAACTATTCGGAATACATTTGATTGTGTTATCAAGTTTTAAACGAGACTTTATTTCCGGATCACCAAAAGCTTCTACTATAATATGACTGTCATATCCTCGGAAATTGTGAAGAATAACAGGAATAAAATCTGGAGCATGAAATTTTAGATTACAATTGTCGTGTGCAGGACCACGATATTTTCCAGTCAAATGGTAATGATCATGTACTTTATCTTCCTCAAGCGGTAATTCACAAATATGACAAAATTCTGCCTGCGAAAAATTTATTTTTTGCTCTGGTGTCAACTTCTTCATTGGAACAGTCTTTTTTAATATTTTAAAATATCAGCAACATTGCTGATTAAATATTTTAACAACCAAACAGCTGGGTTAGGACCACGATACAATTTTATTGGTTTGGACAAACTGGTATCAACACAACAAACAATTTTATATGCTACTCCGCATGGAACATGATTTTGAGATTTTCTTGTACTTGGCTCGTTAGGATTATTTTCAACTCCTAGTACTGGCTGAAGCAAACATTCGAAGTCAGCGTAGATAACGAACGGAAATTTTACTTTATGATTATGATTTGTAAATTGCAGAATTTTTCCTTTATCTGTAGGCATTGTTATTCGTTGTACTTCCGAACAATATTGCAGATGTTTTTGTAGTTCTTTTCCGTCAGAGCAATCGTGTAAACAACGATAACAGAAGTACTTCTTATTTTATTGTTTGCTGTAGTGTTTACCAACAAGTCCATTAAAATTTTTGATCCAACCATAATGATTTTTATAAAACAGCAAGTTTATTGTTGATTGAGAAGCTTTCTCGGAAATATATATTGGATATACTTGATCTTTCTCATCAAGATCAAACATGTTGACAGAAACATTGTTTTGTTTCTTAAACTTTGATATTGGTTTTTCTGCGACAGGAAATTCTATACCGGTCAAATTTAAACTTGAAAAATGATTGACGTATTTTTCAATACGATCAGCACTTTTTCTGCTGGAAATAACGCAGAAAGAATGGCCCATTGGAAACATCTATTATCAATGTTTTTGACGTTGATGCAGCACTTTTTGTTTTTAATTTTCTGCGGAAGATCAACGTATGAACTACCACGAAGAACATTGTTTTTCATTGTATGAAACAGAATTTCGGAAATCATATCAAATTTCCAACCTGAACCTCACGCAGTAAACTCCTCTATCTTTTTTTCCAAATTTCCTGATGAATCTTGTCAGCGAGCAGGGTAAGATTTGTTCCAGGCAAAACACGCTTTGATTTCATGCTGATAAAAGGATCAGCAATTTCCACGTCAATACCATCTCCGGAAACGTATAATTTTGATAATATAAAGTGGTATTGCACTAGGATCTCCAAACCCTTGTGCACATCAAGCTCACGTTTTATTGTTGGCTCTAGAAGATGAAAAAGGTTTGTTGAGGTAAAATTTGCCAGAAAGATCTGTTTATAAAATTTTTAGCTGCTGTCAAAAACAGCAAAAGCAGTTGTAGTTTTTATAGGTTCTCCGATTAGGCTCTTTTTCGCAATATCGCGCAACTTTAGCATTGTATTATAAAACTGTTTACAAATCTCTAATTAGTTGTGTTACATGCAATTAAACAAATAGATTGCTTATTGTATCATGACAGAAAAAATAATGACAAGCGCAAACGAGATGGAACACTACTACGTTCACCCGAAATATAATATGTACACGGGAAACATGCTAGGGTCGGTGATAAATTTAACATCAAAGTTGCCGTTTGTTAAGGCAACTCCGGCGGGTTATAAGATTAGCGTAAAATCGGAAGGAGATACAAAGCTAACAGAAATGTTCAGGAAAGATTTCATCTACTCGTTGTTTTGCGGAGATATTCCAGAAGAAAAATGAGTTTACAGAGTTAATGGTTCGGTAACTGATAATAACATTGCAAATCTTGGTTTACAAGACGAACATCAGCCACATCCAGTATTTGATTTATATGAAGCAAATGATCAAGGAATAATCAGACATATTTAAAAAAAATCGTTAGGAAATATTATTAGTAGCGGATATTTGCAGGTTCGTGTTTGGGGAAGTGAACATGAATATTTTCGTTATTCTCACAGAATCATTTTCGAGGTTTTTAATGGACCAGTTCCGCAGAACATTTGTCCTGGACTTGTGATTAATCATATTAACAGCATTAAGACAGATAATCGTCTAGAAAACCTTGAGCTGGTTACTCAACAAGAAAATGTGATGAAAGGTAAAGGTGGGGGAGTTAATTTCAGATTACCAGCAAAATCTCTTGTTTCATTTAATCTTGAAACAAACGAGGAAATAAAATTTCCTTCAGTAAATTCGGCAGCTGGATATTTTAACATTATTCCAATGTCTGTAAAGTTTGCTGCATATGGTAGAACAAGATCAGCATATTCAAAGAAATACAATACTGGTATCATCTTTCGATACGGTTTGTAAGATTGTGCTTAGATCTTCTCGACTAATACAAGAATGGCACCAAAACATTATTGTGGCTTTATTGTAAAAAACAAAAGAAACAACTTCTTCTTTTAGTTGCTTTTTTTTCTGCCTCGGTAAGCAGAACTTTATCATTACTACCACTTACCAAAGCATGGTTAAGAGAAACAGACTCGGAGTTCTTCCAAAAAGAAAGCTTGTCTGACAGCTTCTTCAAACTCACTTCGATTAACTATTGTTGCTCTTTCATGATATCTTATTTTGTCGATCTTATTTTAGTAGAATTAGACAGAAATTAATTACAATATGAATCTGCTTGAAAGACTTGCGCATATTTACTCTGAAGCAGTTGGTAATGATGTAATAATCACAAGCGACGCTGATGATAAAGTTGTCGATTTACCACCGTCACAGATGTTAACTCATGAGGAAGAAGACGACGTTAACACCGTTGTTGATAAAAAGAAAACATTATGGAAGATCAACAACTGGGCGATATGATGTCAAATATCACACTGCAAAAAATATTGAAGTTCGATATTAGTGTTGCGGAAAATCAATTATTCTGGCAATTGATAAGGCCGTTTATGAACACTGCGATACAAGGTCGGCAAAAAGTATAAAATTCGAATTTGTGCTTGTCAAGATCTTCAACTTGATGTACCCGACGCCGTTGGCGTTGAGCAGAGCTATCGCCAGCGGCACAGCCGCCGAAGGTCGAAAATCGTATTTGATATCGTTATGCAAGCCTGTAATGTGTAAATCTTTCTTACTCAAATGAGAAGAAATTTACAAAAACATTATTTCGCAATACTGCTATTTGGTATCTAACTATTAAACTTATCGCTGTAACCACGCCACTTCACAAGACTTTAATTGCCACGTTTTCTGATTATTCTTTCGATAACAAATACATCTTGATCTGTGTTTTGTAATTCTTGTTCGTAAAAGCTACCAATTACTGGTTCTCCAGCTAGATCATTTAGCGCGTACGTAACAGGAATTGTCATTAAAACTTTTTCAACATCAAATACTTCTTCAGTCCAGTTTGGGGTAAATCCTTTTTCAAATACTTTTTATGTCAGATAAATTCTGACTTTGTCTCCGATCTTGTTTCCGGTACATATTTTTGTTTTCTAATATCGGATTTTTAATTGCATCATTTGGTGACATTTTTATCGCCGGAGCTCTTATCGCTCGGTGTTTCGTGCTGTTGTAATCAGATACTCTCTTTTGCAAATCATTAATATATCTGTTTGTGTTTTTAGCTGTCAGATGTTTGTTGATTCCTTCGTTTAGTGTACAATTAAATCGTTCTACGATAACGCTCTTTCCCTCATTTCCTGTAACATATTTTTTAATGTTATTTTGCGCTAGAAACTGTTCAAATTTGTATTGAAAACTCTGCGCCATGGTCAGTCCATATTTTATTTGGTTTTCTTTCCGTGCTAACGATAATTTGTTTTAACGCATGAGTTATTGATGTTCCTGTTTTATCGGCAACAGGTATACTGAACGCGTATTTGCTTAAAACATCAATAATATTAAACAAGTATTTCTTATTATCATTCAACTGAGCAAGATTTGACATATCTACTAGATCTATCGCCCAGATATCGTCAACGGCATTCGCGACAACCTTACGCCACGGAAACATTTTTTTTAGATCTTTGTAACTCCGACACAAGCTCCTGCATTACAGGCTTCTCTCTGAACGGGGCTTTACCAAGCCCAGTCTCTCCGAACGGAGCTTTACCAAGCCCGAGTTTGTACTTCCTTCCAATTAACCCTTGCACTAGTTTTCGGTCAATCATTCTCGTAGATTTACCGGTTTCATATCATGTAATTCGTTTAGCATTATTTTATCACAGTCTGATTTTGAGTTCTCTACACGAACTTTATCAGGACGCTCTATATCACGATAACAAATGTCGTGGCGCATTGCTTTTGCATCAACTTGAATATAAGGCTCTTGTCCGGGCAATGGATTATCGTTTTCGTCTAGCCGTTTATTTAGCGAATTATACGGCCCAGTGTATTTATGGCCAGGCAATGTCCAGCCGCCACGTGGTTTCGGTAATTTACCGATAGGTTTGTGGATGTCGATGCTGCTATCGATTACTTCTCGGCTGTTGCAAGACCGACAGTACGTGACAATTTTATCTTGTTCGATACATAAGTCTTTGTTGCAATCACAATTACTTCTCGCACTTTTCATTGTTTTATTTTTTAATCATCGACAATAATAACTCCGTCTGTTGTCAGTGGAACTATTCCAGATCCAAGCGGCTTTGTCGCCGCTACTGTATCTGTCAAACTTTGTTATAGGAACATGCTTTTCTTTCTGCCGCAAGTAGCACAGATACTTTTTAACATCATTCTATTATTTTGTTGGGTTTTTTCTGTGTTTTCGTCTGTGTTGGATGTGTTAGTTTTGTACTTGAAACAATATGTTGTCATATTTATATTCGATTGTCACTCAAAATTAATCGAGGGTGAAATTAATCGCGGGCGAAATTAATTGCCAGGTCAATATTGTCCGTGCTTGGATATTTGTCAAACTGTATATTTAACTTTAAAAAATTACAATCTTTTGACATCTGCCGGAAAATATGACACAATAGTATCCACAAGCAGACGTTCCAACTGGCTGTAGTTGATTTGAGGAATAATTTATTTTTTTATTTTTTATTTTTTTTCTGATATATTTCTTGATGACATCACTTGGAGAAAGTCCAAACGAATCAAAATAATTGTCATTGTAAACAGCTACCCAGTGAGTGCCTGATCCGTGATTAGAATCTTGTATATTAATTACACAAGATCCACCTGGGACGGCTTTGGATTATTCGTCTTTAGGATATACTCCGTGACAACTTTTAATTGATTTTTAGTTTATCAAGTATATCGAAATTACTTAATGCAGGAGTTTTTGACGTTAACGTCTGGTTCCCGGCAACATTAGTCCACGGCCAATTCCGAGCAGGTTTGGAAGGAAACTGCCGGCTAGCCCTGGTAAAAGTGGAGCGAAAGGAATAATTCGTCCTTGCTTCATTTTTTGTGTTGTTGACCTCGGCTTTGCCGACGTTCTCTTTTTTGTGGTTGTCTTTTTTTAATCGACTGCGACGCTTTTTTCGTTGACCGTTTTGCGGTTGGCATTTTTATTTGATAGTGCTAGACAAAACTGAATGTTCAATGAACATCAAGATCGAAGAACAGATCTTCAAGTTCGACTATACAATTTGTTTGATACCATCTCCGGAGACACCGTCTCCGGACACTACTTTTTTAGTTGCTCCTGATACTGCTCCTGATGCTGCTGCTAGTCCTAGTGTCTCTAGTACAGGTATTAGTTTTGGTAATACAGTTCTGGCTATCGTTGAAAATGCTGGTCCAAGAAAGCCGCCGTTGACGACAAGGTCGTTCGCGGTTATTTGCGCAACAGACAGGTTAAGAACAAATGGTTTACCTGGATTAAGTTTATTGATTTGTTGTTGTGTTAACATTAGTTTTGTTGCTGTTCCAGTTGTTCATGACGAATACAGCGCTGGCGATATTTTAAGAGAAACTGAACGGCGTTTATTATTAGCTGCAGAAAGTTTCTTAATTTGCCCTGGAGTCAGGTATATTTCTTTTGTAGTATATTTCGTTGTCATTATTGTTTATACTTGTTTGGCAGACAATTTTGTTTTATACTTGGACAGTCATTCTTCCTTTGGTTGCGTCAATTGTAAAGAATCTGTCACTGACAAATAGCGCGTATACATTAAGCGGGTTAGCTGGAACACGGCCAACCGTCAAAGTAACTTCAATATCTGTTGTTGATCCGATAGCTCGTTCCGAGTGATTTTTTGTTAGCGTCTGCGGAAAAAATACATTCGACTGATTGTTCAGGATACCGTTTCGAGTTTATCCTAGCAAAGATTCCTCTGACATCAGCGTTATCGAATACAGCGTTATTTTGCTCTTGGTCATTACGTCGTTAGGAATTGCTGTTTGATATACTTTGTTTTGCTGGAAATATATCTTTCTTGTGTACGCGGTAAGCATCGACTCAAGATCTATCAATTTGTTTATCGACGAAACAACTCGTGGCATCCACAGCGCGAGTCTAGAAATTACAAATTGTCCTTCAGCTACTCCACCGGCATGAATCGTTTTGTTCTGCACGATCAAGAACAAGTGTATGTTTTAGTCCACGAAAAACTTTGTTGTAATCGCGGCAAAACCTGAATATTGTGCTAAGTTGCAGCATCATCATTATTTGATAAGATTCTGCGGAAAACGCTTTTCTCTTGGCATATTCTTAATTATAGCGTTGCTGTCTCAAGTTTGTTGCAGCTAATCTTATTGAATCCCCTATTGCAGCTGCATCATTAGCGGCTGGATTGGCGATTAGATTATTGTTATTTGCACCAGCTGCACTAGCAGCAGTACGGAATGCACTAGAAATAGCTAATCCGGTTCCAGTATCTTTAAACCACATCATATTTGTGGCCACCGATCTCGAATAATCATTGCTAAACGAGACAATGTTAAGAATTGTGCTTGCAGTAGGTAAGTGCATTGAAATATCTTCCACGGTTTATTAGCCAACTGGTATCTTGCGCTTCTAAACCAGCTCCAACCGTTATTGACAAGTGCAGTTTCTGCACCACCTGCAATATCAGCGCCTAGCGCGGTTAATATCTGACCACGCACTTCTAACACCGCTTTATGCGGCAATAGAAACACATCTTCGTCTCGAGTATTAAACGTGCGGATACCGGCCTTATTTGGTTCGTTTGAATTTTCATCGAGATACTCAACATACTCAAATTCTGTTGCGACGTCGTCGGTATCAAGTTCTTCGGTAAGATCAAGATAAATTTAACTGACGTTATTTTATTTGTAATCGCCACATAAAATTTCGACGTGCTTTGCACGTTGGAAACTAGAAAGCTGGAATATCAAGATTGGGTCTTGTTATCTTTACCAACTTTCTTATTACATCTTCACCTTTTGGCGACAACAGTTTCTTTGTTGTGGCTATCATTGCTTGCTTCGTGTCTTTTGTTAGTGCTATAGCTGAAATAACTTGTGATATCTACTGCGGCGACAGCGCCTTGCCGCCGCGACGTCGCTGGCGTTGCCTTTAATTTTATCTGCAATCTTTAGTCCGACGGATGTACTTGCTGCAGATGCTGTTCCTGTTGCAAAAGCTTTTGATGCGTCAACTGCGATTGGTGCATCTTTATGTGCGATTCCGGGTATATTTTCAACAATCTTAGAAAATATAGCTCCAAAGAAACCTCCAACAACTTTTCTTCGGTAAATTTTTTTGCTTCACTGTTTTATATCTTATAGTTTTACAAAATTCATCCCAGCGCCGCAACTTTGTTTGACAACACACGTTAGAAATATCGTATGTGCAAGTAATGCGTATCAGTTTCGTTGTTAAGATCCAATTGTCGCCTGGATTGATCCGTTAGTTGCATTGTGATGCTTGATATTTGATTTTCTAAATTTATAGGATAGTGTATCACCTGACGAGGAATTACTTGCATCAGCGATCCAGGTGGAACGTCTGGAGAAAAGCTAGAAATTGTTTGTCCATGACTGCCCTTAGCTGAATAAGAACCAGATGCAATTGAGCAGTTGATAAAAATCGTATTTACTTGTGTTATGTTAACCGGAACATCTCCATCATATGTTATTGTTTTTTCTACAAATGAGCCGTATTTTTTTTTTAATCAAACCCTAACAATGGAGCAATACTTGTTGCTGGTGAAGAATCGATTATCAAATTCTTTTTAACGTAATTCTAGAACTTTATGTATTGTAGTTTGGCGTCAACTCAAAATTGTCGGCGATTCCTCCATTTTTTGTTATTAGTTCCTTGATTGTCTTGTTAAGGTCAGTTACGTTATACGCGCCTTGTGGTATTTTAAACGATGCCCTCGCGGCTGGATTAAACGTGAAGTCGTCATTGACGCCTGTTTTTACGTTGGCCATTGCATGCCATGCAGTAGCAGAAATTAATCCGATTTCATATTGTCGATCAGGATCAAGTTGTATTGGCGGATTATAATTGACAGAAAAGTTTGCACTTTCGTTTGTCGTTTGAGAAGAGTCAAGTAATAACGCTGTTGATATCTTTATTTTTTAGTATCCTACAAAATTGTTACTGTTAGAGTAAAATATAATCAGTGCTTTATAAGGACGAAAATTGTTGTGTAAAATTTCGTATTCACTTGTTGTCAATAACCCGTTTGAGCGCAAATGATCGAGTATGTGATTTCGTTGTCAATTTCCATACTAAAATTTCCTGCTTCTTTCGATGATATCAGTAACATCAGTCGGTCAACCATTTCCGCGGTTGATGTAAAAATTCGAACAACTCCTTTGTTGACAATATAGCCGCATACAGCTTCTATTCGCTCTTCGTCAAGAGTTTTTGCTAAGGTACTTAATTTATTTCTGTGATTGTCATAACCTTCTTTATTGTTTAGTATATTTCTGATAACTTTGAGATAAAGCTCAGCAATGATACCATGTCGATATCCGTTTTATAATCCGCCAATTTTATCTTGATTTCTTGGATCTGAAATTTCCTCGCCATTGTCTGCATTGTCAGTTCGTATTTTTTTTAAACGCTCTATCATTTTCTTGTGTTTTTTTCGTATGAATCATTTCTAATATTATAAACTTTCTTTGTAATACTTTTGCTAGTATCAAACATGTCGTACTCATGATCTTTTATTTTATCGTATAATTTACTAAGCCAATTATCTATAGCATTTCTGCGTTGTATTTCTTTTTCTTGCTCTATTTTTTTTTTGTTCTATTTTTACTTCATCAATTTTTTCAAGTAATTTTTTATATGGTTCAGCTTGTTACATAACTTTTTAACAGCAGTCTCTGTTTCCGCTTTTTGTTTTTCTCCAAGTAAACCTAACAAACGTTTTTCCTGCAATTTTTTTTTTTAGCTCTTCAGCAGATAAGGTTTTAGAATCTGGTTGTTTTCCTAATATAGCCTCTCTAACTGGTCTAAAATGTTTGGCATTTTCTTCTGCCGCAGCTAGTTGTCCTTGACGTTCTTCTTGTACTTTCTTTTTAAACACCGCTCTTGTCGAAGCAAATTTCTTTAGCAAATCAATTTTTTGTTTGTCCATTTTTATTCAATATGTTTTACAAAATTTGTAAACGTTGTCGCTGGCAATAGAATCACCAATCACAGAAATCTGTCAATACAACAACGAAACATTTTTGGGGGATCTCGTGCTAGTTTATCAAATAAGAAAAAGTTGTATCTGTCTCTGGTCGCCTCATGATACAACTCGATAAACTTATCTTTTGTTACATCACCGCATTGCTCATTTGGTATATCTCGCACATCAACAGTGTCTATTCCGGGAAACAGTATAAAACATCCTGTATTTCGTCGTATAAATCTGTCAACGTTATAAAATTCCTGTGCAAGATAAACCGCATTACACTTTTTGTTACGTGACAATGAAAAATAAGACCGTATTTTATTCATCTCATCGTTGTTTAGCGGAATATAGTCAAATACAATTATTTTATGTTCTGTCGAATCACCGGAATCAAATCTTCCGGTTGTCTTATAAAAAAAATATAAAAAATATATCCTCACCTACACCAAGCTCATCGCGAAGTTTATCGTTGTACTCGTTTAAAAGTTCTTATTTGTCTTGTTGTTGATTAATTGTATAAACATACACCCGATCGTAGTTAAAGTTGTCATTGAGCAAAAGATTCATTAACAAATTTGTTTTACCAGATCCTGTCCTGCCAATTATAAGATAATGACAGTCGGGTAGTTCGTTGTTATGTTTGTGCTTGACTAATCGCTCTGTATCAAAATTTAATATTGACGTTGTTATATTTGTTGGCATACAAAATTTTGGTAGTATAAATTTATGCCTGCATTTTTTATGTGGGTGTTAAGAATAAGCAATGAGTCTTTTCACGAAATTCGGAACAACATTAACAGGCTCGGTATCTTATGATACTGCTATAACAACAGATGTTAAAGCTGATCTATCCGCGTTTGTCAAAAAAATCTGGCGATACAATGACTGGAAACTTGTCTATGTCAAATCAGTGAGTGATAGATCTTGAAACATCTTCTCCTTCAGTAAACGTTAACAACACATAAGCGTTAAGTTATGCTCAGCTAAAATCTATAGATGACAGCAAGCTTGATAAGATTAGGTGGAACAGTAACTGGAAACATTGATATGTCAAGTAAAAAGATTATCGGGTTGGAAACTGCATATCCGCCAGCAAATTTGGTTCAAAGTCAAGCAGTTAAGTTATCTGCAGTTGAAATACGTAGATAACAACAAGCTTGATAAGACAGGCGGTATAGTGACTGGAAACATTGATATGTGTGGTGAAAAGATTATCGGAGTCGAATAAGATTTCCCCCTAGCTCTATCAGGAGCAAATGTTAATATGAGTCAAGCAGCAAATTACAATCAAATAAAATCCGTATATGATACCGCGGTTTAAAAAAAACAAAAAACGGAGATATAATGACCAACAATTTAACTTTGTCAAACAACGCAATAGTAACTGGACTTTCAATAAATTCACCACCGGCTGATGATACTGATGCTATCAGTTATACTCAGTTAAAAGGCGCACTTACTTCGTACTTAAAACTAGCTGGCAGATCAATGACAGGTTCGATTGATATGGGCGGTAAGTTAATATAAAATAAGCAACTTGACAATACAACGCTGCCCAACGATGATTGGCTGGCAAATGTCAGATTTGTCAAAGGCAATTTCGTCAAACTGAACGGCGATACAATGTTTGGAATGTTAGATATGGGGGCTAACAAAATAACAACAATTTATACTCCAGTTAATCCTGCTGATCTAACCAACAAAGCTTACGTTGATTCTGTTTCAGGTGGAGGCGTAAAAGGAACAGAAAACAATGTTGAATATATTCCAACACTTGTCGAGTCGTCTAATAACAGAGTTGTGTTTGAGATAAGCGCATCAACACAATATCCCGGCAATAACCCAAATCATGCTTTTCTTTTTAGCTCTGTTCTTGACGGCCAAGAATGGACGACTAACGGAGAAACCGCAAACTTTTGACTAAAAGTTAAATGTCCTGTTGCATTTGCTATTTGGCAATTTCATTAGCGAGGTCGATTAAACCCTAGTGTCGGATGAATCTATAACTGGCGGTTGGAAGGATTTAACTATAATACAATCTGGGCAACGTTGTATAGTACACCAAACACGTATATTTCAACAACGTTGTATAGTACACCAAACACGTATATTTCAACAACGCTGTATTTTCAAATTACAGCAGCAAATACTGCCAGCAAGTATCAATATTTTCGATTATACGTTATTTCAGCGGAAAGTCCGTTTCCTGGTCTAACCGCGTTTCAAATATATACGGTCCACGACCAAATTTAATCTGACATTGTAAAATAATGACAGACCCAGCAATTATAACCGTTGCAAAAAAATTTTTACGATAATGTTTTAACCCCAACAAAAGTGTTTTTGCAAGAGATTCTAGTGATAAATCACAAGCTGCAAACAAAATCGAATTCATGAAGAAGAAAACAATATTCATTTTGATTTAATAAACGATCCAGCAACGCCAGATAGCGAAATTAATTTTGCTTGTGTTATGAATATGCGAGGACCACAACTAAAAGACGCAATAAAAAAACTTTGATATTATAAGCAAATACTGTCATCCTGATGAGTATTGTGAAAAACAAGAGCAAGCTGAAATCCTGCTTAAAAAAAATATTGCTTGACCTTAACAAGGAAAATATGGATACGATAATTAATTCAGATCTAATAAAAGCACTAGCACATGGTGGAAAAAGGCAAGAAGAAGCTCGAATAGATGGCAATCATGGTCGTCTTAATAAACTAGATAAGATACAAAAGGAAAATTAAGCAAAAACAAACATTTGAGCGATAGTTTCTCAAAACGAGAAATGTTTAAACATCTCGGAATGTGTTACCATGATAAACAAACAATGATTAAAATTGTTAATATATCAATAGACACAGCGCTGATAATCAAAGCTTACTCAAACGCAATTTTGCCAATGATGTATGAAAAACCTGAATTTGATCCAATTATTGTTAGTAAATCTCTAACGATAATCGAAAACATAAACGCATAAGTTGATAAT
>JAECUM010000263.1:0-236408 GCA_016617855.1 Megalonaias nervosa | reverse complement strand
TACTACTATTACTACTACTACAACAACAACTATTACTACTACTACTACTACTAATAATAATAATAATAATAATGGGGCCCCGTGTGGCCTAGTGGTCTAAAGCGCTCACCGTTTCGGATCACTGCCATCTCACCTCTGTATGCATGTGTTCGAGTCTCAGGCTTAGCTAACGTGAGTACGTGAGAAAGCCTGCCAGTAGCTTCTCGTGGATCGGTGGTTCTTCCCGCGGTTTTCCTGGGTTCTTCTTCCACCAGTTATACTGGCCGCCATGTTTAGCCTATCTTGTGCTGAAAAATGGCGTTAAACCCTTCAACAACAACACCTAATAATAATAATAATAACATATTCCTATACACTTACAGAATTTTCCCAGACAAAGGATGCGTCTACAAATTTGTCCAGAGTTATTCTATGCAGTATATCTCGTCTATGTTTTGAATCCCTTTCATTCATGCAGTGATGGAAAGTGTCCGCTTCTAAACGATGTTGATTGACCTAGAAAAACAAAATAATGAAACATGTTTTATGTTAATGGAATTTGCATAGCTCGTAAATCAAAGATAACTTAGATCTTACAAGACTTTTAAAACAGAAGATTTTGAGTCGGTTCTTAACTTTTTCAGTCATTTTTTGAAGAAAAAAAGAAAATGACATTAAATGTGTCTGAAAAACTCTAAATTCCGAAATAGATTGATCCTTGAAAAGTTAGGTAAAACGAATCACTTATCACTCTGTTTCGATTAAATATATCAGTTTGGTGAAGAGATTTTGAAATTGAATGATCTTTTAAAATGGGGTCTCGTTTGTAACTGAAAGAGGAAACCAGTGCGAGGACGCCTTAAATGAAAAACAAATGGACAAGCTCGGTAACTGAAATCATTCGTTTCAAAAATCATTTCTCTTTATTGTACATATAGATTCAAAAGAGAGTTCAATTATTATAATGCAAAGACATACTATTGCGAAGATATCATGACTGATGTCACCTCTGTATTATCGTGCTGATATAAAAAAAACAAACAATTGTAGTCGATAGATTTGAAGTTTGAAATGTTGTCTTTTCGTGAAAATGTATATAGTGAAATATTAAATATTATGTCATTGACTTCTCTTTAGATATAACTTACTTGAAGAGGAAGACGGCCTAAGGTAGACTGCAAAGAAATACACGTCTTATTACACTATTAAACACATTTATCTACATTTAAATATGGGAAAAAAAAACATACGTATTCATTCTTTTCTCCTTTTACATTCTCTTGCAGTTCCTGTAGAGATAGCAACAATTCATTTTTCAGGAATCCACTTGTGTCGATTTCGCTGGAGGGAACATTCACGTTCAGGGAGACTGTGCCCCCGTGATTCCGGCAGACATTATATGTAATTTTTATGTCAAAAGTAGATGTCGGAATTATTCGTGCGTGAATTAGCTGTAGATATGCAACCCCCAGGAAGAGTTTGACAGCTGAAAAGAAAACATTAGATTCGATAAAGTAGTCAAGCCTGCGCTAAAGGCCAGTTATATTGAGCAATGACGTCTTAAGCAGCCTCTTTGACAAGGTATCGTAAACTAAATTGTTGTAGTAATTAACTGCTTTTAAGCAACGACCTGTCCTTCGAGGTCATTAATATGGCATTCCAAAGCTGGCTGCAGAGGACAGGTTTGAAGTAATTATTGTGACACCCGAGAGCTGGCTGCCGGGTATAGTTGTAACGTCATTATTCTGTACATCCCAGGGCTGGATGCCAAGGGCATGTTTGGTTGTATACAAAATTACCCACTAGTAAGCACATACATTTCGTATAGAAAGATTCCAAAATTACATGACTTGTTGCACTAAAACAAAGACGTCTTTACTTTATAGACAGATGTGTAGAAGACACTTAGATAAGTGCTAATTGACAACAAAATTCCTTTATTTGGTGATCAATACTATAAAACGTTTGATCTATACTTACGCCGCCTCATTAACATTTTCATTGTTCGTTCCTAAACGAATATAATATAGTTTTGAAGTCTGTTTTGTCAAACGCACAAGTAGCATTTGTATTAAAATTAAAATAAGTAGATCATTTGTAGTGATAGCATTAGTAGCAATCGTGTACGAAACGAGATTTTTATGAAGAAACCAAAATTACAATAATACTCAATAAAATATCGTATCAATTGCTGCAGGCTACATAAAAGAATTTAACATTTTTAGGATCGGCTGAACATATCAATACCGCAGTTCATGCTGTTCATTTTCCAGCTGTGCAAAGTTTCTGAAGTTTCTTCTGACACTTACTTGTAGCAGGTTTGAGTATAGTCTCCAAACGTTTTTCTCGATTTTTATACGATATTCCATAAAATTTCCGAAATTTGGAAGCATATGATTATTGAATATTTAACTACCGAGTGGAAAAAAGTATAATTTTTCTAAAAATAACACAATACAAATTTTGAAGTGTTCATTTTATCCCTGGAAATTATTTTACAAATGAAATCCGGGGCAAACAATGTTACAAGCAGTTCTAAAAATATTGTATAAGAAAGTTGTACCAATAAAGTTTAGTCAGTTCTATTCAGTACTAATGAATTATGTGAGTCATGTACATAGTAGCATTCAATTGCTTTGAGGTTAAAAGAAGAATGTAACCTTGAAACAAGGAAGATTGGTGAATGCAGAGTATAACAATAGAGGTTATTGAAGCGAAGGCGAGACAGTTAACAATTGACAAACTTTATTTTACTTTATCTCCATCTTAAGATTAGTTAGTCAAGACCTGAATAAAAGCAACGTCTACCCGTTTACACGCTCCTTCAAACACAAACGGCATTGACTCTGACGTACAGTCACATGATGCGCCTGCAGATCTGATCTTATTCTGATGGCTCATCTAGATACTGGAATCTGATGGCTCATTATAGATGTTTAAAGCTGGGCAAGCAAGAGTAAATTTAGTATAATTAGTATGCTTTCATTTTATATTCTATTAACATGCAGTGCTAACCGACCGTCCTCCCAATCAATGAAACTAGACACAAACTTCGACAGAAAGTTGATATTGACGTGTAGTTTTGAATATGTTTTTGAAAATGCCATTTTGAAATGTACTTAAATGATAGTAAAATGTTGTAAAAGCAGAAAATGTGCCTTTTTATTTGTAGAGGATGCCCTTATTAGTAAAGTGTAAGGAATATGTTATAATGTCAATCCATCAGTCAATCAGCTACCAGTCTAATTTCTGCACAATAACAATAAGTTGTCCACTTCTTCAGTTACCGATCTTGTAAGTAGATTAAGAGATAACCATGTCGATTTCTGGCTCAAAGCTCAAAAAGGCAATGGTCGCAAAGAGAGAGAGAGAGAGAGAGAGAGAGAGAGAGAGAGAGAGAGAGAGAGAGAGAACCAACTATGCTTTGACGCTTTGACAAATTAAAAACAATTTACAGGCTCCAGTTACATATAATCCTAATCAATTGTGGATGGTAAAATCGGTGCATTGTTAGTTTAGTTACAAAGACTATATTACTTATTTTCATCATTTGCTGGTAATTTCAAATAAATAATTATGCCTTTATAGCAAGTCATTGGAAAGCTGGAGATTGTTAATCATTTACCTTTCTTACAAACTCAACAATAGATACCAATATAGTTGAATAATAATTTCACAGTGACGCAAAGGACCTTTCAAAGTCAGTCATTAGCGATATTTGTACACATTCCTTTCATTTGGAAATTTAGGGCTCAGAAAAGTCAGAATAACGACAACGTTTCCACCCTCATGCAATTAATCATATATTCTTAAGGCTTAAGAACAGAATACATAAAAACAGGTTCCAAATGGCTCTTAAGGATTAAAGAGAGAATAAATAAAAACGTTCCAAATGAATTTTTCAGGGTACAACATATTTTCATACAAATGAATTTCAATCATTTGAAGTTATTAATAAACGTAAATTTTAACTCTTAGATCGTCTAATTCCATATCAGTTTCTGCATAAGTATACAATTAAAAATTCTGACCTAATTTAGATTTTATAGTAGTCCTCGTCACAGATTTCACCAAGTCAAGAATAAGAATAAAAATAATCTATTTTGTTCTTGTCGATGATAATTTGTGCAAATGGATTCAGTATACATTTTGAATATGTACTATATACTGCATGTTGTTGGCTTGCATTGTCATTATTATTAGTAGTAGTAATAGTAGTAGTCGTATTAGTAGTGGTGATGGTGGTGGTGGTGGTAACAATAATAATGGTAGTAGAGGTAGTAGTAGTAGTAGTAAAATAATCAACCTTTCAAATGAGCATAATGCCTTTCTAGAAACAAAATCCTACATCAGCCTTTACGATTACATGGAAATGGGTATTTAGAGAAGAAGAAGATAAAGACAAACGAAGAAACTTTTTGGACCAAGGTAGCAACCAAGTCTGAAGGTTTACAATAGAAAATGTAAATAATTCCCAGGTGGAAAGGAATTTTTTAACTAGGGAAAACAAATAAATTCTAAAACATCAAGCTACGATGTAAGTATTGGGGTGTGAAAACAATTTCATACATTTATTATTTTTTTTTTATTTGAAAACGTTTTGTTACATTAAACTATATAAGTTTAAAAAGAGAAAGTATTCAGTATTTGTACTGCTTTTAGCTTTCATGAAAATTTTCTGAAAGTTTAATACTGTTTGAAATTTGTTAATGGTACAGAAATGTATAGCTTTCGCAGCCTTTCGACTTGAAAATATTTAAAACAAGGAAAGAACTCCCACGAGATAGAAGAGTATATAGATATCTGTCCGAAGTTTCACTCTGAATGAACGGTCGATGACCCGATAACACTGCTTTTCAATGCATTAACTGCACCCATTGTATATAGTAGTACGTGAATGGGTTAAGCTCTTGTTTTTTGTTCAAGATGTCATGCATTCTTCAGTTTCCTAGTGTAAAATATTGTATGCATCTATTTATTCCATAAAGAAGTTAATTAAAGAATATTTCATTGTACACAGCAGAATGCGTTTGTCTTTGGTAGCCTTTTAATCTCTGAAATGAATTGTATCTTTTATAATGTGGAAAATGTTCAATAAATGACAAAACTAGACGAGCAGCGTCTGAAGGGCATAGTTCTGCGCTAACAAATAAGTGTCGCTAAAAGTAAATTGTGTTCACCTAAATGATATTGGCTTGAAGAGTAAATAGATATCTGTCTGAAGTTTTACTCTGAAAGACTGCTGATCTTGATCCCGTTTGTTTATCATTCAGAAAACCAACAATGTATGCAATCTTTACAGATGAATGACAGAATAGCAGTTACGTGTTATAATGTATTTTAGTAATAATTTTCATTTTTCGGAAAGAACGTAACAGGACCCAAAAATTGGCAAAAACAGAATTTCAATACATCAGGTAAGATTACGGTTTTGTGATAATTTCGGACCTATAAACTTCACTCAAGTAAAATTGTCGTGCTAAAACGATATGAAATATGTAACATATTTTCGTCAAGACTTATTTTATCTGTAAATATTGATGCAAGCATATTTGCTCTGAGTGCGATCGGAAATAAATCAAATGCAAGACGCACGTGTAGCTGTGGAAACAAACCATATTGTCGTTTACTTCTATTAATATGCATCTGAAGAGACTGTATGACCTTGAAAAGAGTCATTTAAATAGATATTCAACCATTTTTGTACAAAGCATAAACGTCATGTTTGGGAACTGCAGATGACGTGCACGATGCAGGTAACTGGCAACCAAAATTGCTTTCAAGGTTGCACGTGCTGCATATCAGTCCAGTCCATTTCTTTATAAAGGACCTTTAGTATGGATCAAACTTTACTCTGGTGTCATTCGAGATAAATCCAGGTACTTCTTCAACCAGAACGAGTACACGGGTAGATCTTTTCTATTTTCTCAATATCAGATCTTTACCATGATGCGTCCAACATAGAGGATATTTGCTTGAAACAAGTGAATAACGGATATATTTCATCCAGTCGGTGCAATTACTTAAGTTTTTCACCAACGAGATAAAATACATCTGTTGTCCACTCACAGCAAGCGAGTTGTCTTTTTATTTTGTGCTCAAATATTTGACTAGCAAGATGTACCGTATAAACATATTGAAGTAGCTGATTTCTTATTAGACCCAGCGCGATGCCAGCGGTTGACCAAATTTATGTTCAACTGTGTTTTGTGATTATTCACGAAGGAAATATGAACGGTTGCAAAATCGTCTTTCTCAATTCAAAGTAAAATAGCAGATTAAGAAAAAACTGATGTTGGGTTTGAACTCGATACGTCTTTAACGAGAGACGGTCATATTTACAACTCGGCTACGTAAGCATCTAATAATTACAAATTTTACGGTTATCTTGTTAACGACCCGGCAGTGAAATTATTTAACGTGTTTCACTCCATTGAATTATCACAATTATTTTACAAAATCCAGTAATTCACGGCCTTGCATAAATAAAATTATGCAATTAACAGAAAGTTCATAATGATATCGTCCTTTTCAAATATAGCACGTAAACTATCAAACGTCCTATGTCAAAATCATTCAAAAATAATTAATCAGTCCCTTTAAGAACATAAATATCCAACATGCAAAAAAGACTGTTATGCCTTTTGAATGTGAGAATTATTTCGATATAATGTACTTTCGTGCAATAAGATTTGTAGAGATAGATTTAAAATAAATCATTGTGAAAGAAATGCATATAACAATTTCTGATACATTATGTTGCTAATTTCAATTCAAAATTATAAATGCATAACGTTTTTAACCTTCTTACAATAAAATTCCAATTGAGTATGTTTTTATTAAAAAATGTTAATTTTATTCCAAGCTTTGTTTTTCTTGTCTGATTAGTACAACTTGTTTAATATAAATTATGTTTAGGTCCTGTACAATGTTCTAAAAGTGTGTATTTCGTTGTAGCTCTTAAATACCTTTACATTATTTATCCTTATCTTTTTATTATTGCAGAGGATAGTTTTCAAATGCCGTTAGCAGCTGTAGCATCCATTTAAGACCTTGTAACATATGTTATTGTCAGAAATTAAATAAGGCTCTTTGAAAAGAACTTGAAATATTTACGATTATGAAATACCTTTTCTATAACCGACGATATTATTGTCTATAATGAAAATTCAGTGGAAGAGTTGAGTTATCAAAAAGACATTTTAGTCTTTACGACAATGGTGAGAAAAGTGAAATTATTTCGTCTGAATCGTCTTGAAGAAAAGGGCTATTTCATTTCCGTAAGAATGAGTGGTGTATTTTTATTATGGCACATGTTTTCCTCCCTTCACAGGCCAGACCTATATCTTTCATGACAGGGTATCAAAGCATTGATTCATAGCTACTCTACCCTATTTCCCGGACTTCGGATGTAGGAATTTGTTTATCTAATTAGATATTTTAATGAATTATCTTGTATGGTATTTTCGTCATTGCGTTGAAATCTCTTTGTATATGATAGCTTTCCCATTTATTTATAATTTAAGTACAGAAGGACTATTATTTTTATGTTGTTTTTTAAAGAACCTTTTCATTTGGTTTTGTTGAAAGAAAATCGTTTGTTTCTTAGTAATACTTTATCGTATGGCGATTTTGCAATGTTCTTTGTAAATGATGACTACAGATTCACTATTTTAGTATGACGTTTCTCTCATTTTTCTTTTCATCCCTTCTTTTCGTCACAGTCGAATATCAGAAATATACTTCTGTTTAAATAAAAGCAAAAGATTTTATTACAATACAAATATAAGCATCTCCACGACAATGGATACTGGCTGTCATACGGAAGAAGCACGAAACACGTAGCTTCGTTTCAATTGGACAATATAATCCGAACGTTCCTACTTAGAATATACTCTACAAATAGCATGAGATCAAAGTCTGCAAATATTCTAGTGTCTGGTAAATGTACGAAGGTCAGCCAAGTAATAATGATTTGTGTTTTTCCTCAAAAGAAAGTGTGGTGTCCCCTTGTGAATGAACACAAATATTTGTCATGCATTAAGCAGTGTTGATATAATTTGGTTTAAATTGTCAAACCGTCAGTTTTATTTATACAATCGTCAAAATGAATCGGTACTTTATGGTCAAATCATGATCCGGAAATGCTGTCTGTCCACCTGATCTAAAGAAAAGATAGCTGATACTTTCTGGAATAGGAAGAGATTTTAGAGAGCGATATGAGCTATAGATCATAAGTCACTACAATTTATCAGCTGAATGTGATTTATCTTTCATCAGTGTCAGCAAGGGTGTCGTTTTCTTTCTAGATCTGAAAAGAGATTTCTGATCAGCCAATTTGTCCTTTAAATGTGATGACTAATCTATAATATATTCAGTTGATTTAGTGTGCAACAATATATTTGCTTTGTTCAAATTGTGTTTTCATTTTAAGCAAATAACATCAGCAACAGTATCCCTCATTGCACAAAGTTTCACTGATTACTTTTGATTACTGTGTCGCCCCTTTGCTTATCTCTTCTGCTTTCACGTGCTCTTTGGATTTTATCCTTTTCATTGTTGTTTTATGAAAAACCAACTACTTCAAAAAAAGAGGAACTTTATTATAATACAAAGTGGTGATAAAACAACCAAATTTAATCCTTTGTTTCTTAATAAACAATTGCAGCATTCTGTAGTAAATTAATTTTCACTGCACATAAGTACATTTTTGGACATGAATATATCGATTTTGTAACTTTTGAGTATTTTTGGACATGGATCAACTTCAGGTTTTAATTTAACTCTGTTCAGGAAATCGATATTTGTCATTTTATAAAGATATGGTTATCTATCGAGAATAATGTATTTAAAATATACTTCCCTTGCATTCACGCACAACTTTTAAATTACCGTCAGGAAAAATTGAAAATATATAAATTGATAATTTCACTAATCAAGGTACTAATTCTTCTGAACTAACGGTACTAACGATTATTTTTTCTTTGAGTGTCGTAACTATAACTCTTTTTATGAATCAGGTATATTGCTATTGTTATCTGCATAGTGTACATAAATAGATATCTTGTGTTAAAATGTGTTCTTTGTCGAAGAAACGAAGCGAGAAAAATCTTAAAAAGCTTATTACATTGTCCTGTTGTGATTTGTGTGTTTCTATTTTTTTGTGCAATATGCAAGGGTCATGTGATGTGCCAATCAACCATATTTAAATTGTATCCACTGTCAAAACTATCTTTAAGATCAAGCATCAGGCAAAAAGTCAAGAAATGCGACAATTAGATTCTTTCTTACATTCAGTTTTTATTGATTTAGAAAAAAAGATAAAATCGATGGATCTTCGTTTCTATTCTATGTGTTTGAAAAGTGAGATAAATGACACGTTACATGTAATCTCTTAGGGTATCAAATGTTATCTTTGCTGGCTATTACATTTACGTGACTCGGAATATTTTTTACTCACTGGAAATTTTTTACTTGTCACGTGTTAATGCTGTGTACTAAATTTTGATTGGTGTCTTTGATAAACAACACATTTTGATCTGTTATGAACTTATCACATGCACGTGATCTTTGTTGAAAGAACACGTCATCAGTGTGGTGAATCGTTGCGTTCATATGACTTTGATTTGTTAACAAAAAAATATATACGTACCGGAAATAGGTGTTACATCTTTATATTCTATTTCTACGTTTTCCAAGCTAGTTCCTTTGATTAAGATCACCTTGTGTATATTCCATGAACAATCTATCTCCTTAATCAGACTCGTGGCGCTGCTAACCTATTTTTTGGGCAATCTTATGAATAGTATCAACAAAAAAGCAATACCTTCTATTGAAAAGTACTACAAAGACCAGGACTAATGTGTGGTTTGCGTTAGACATTGCGTGGTAATGAATCTCTAGAACACTATGGTTTGGAGGTATTGCACTCTTTTTCTATCCAAAACTTGCAAAAGATATTTGCAACTTTTTTCACTGAGAACAATACATCTTCCTGTTGAAACGTTTAGCATTGAAAAGTGTTGTACTATTTACACACTCCTAAAGGCCTTAAATGATTTATTTTTGTTTAGCAGATAGTACTTAGTAATGGAATATAAGAAGCTTGAAGAAAACAACAACAACAACAAATAAGTTATATCTATTTTATACATTTAATATATAAAATCTATATTCCAGTCCTACATATCAACACATTTCATATTGCAAACTTCAAAATGTGAAGAAGTACTCGCGTTTACATGGCACGTGCATGTGTTTAAATTGAACAGATTTATGGTTATACACGTACAAAACCTGTTATTATACGACTCTGTCAACCATTCCGTTTAAATTTTTGGCTAAATCATTTGTAAGAAAAGCATAAAGCTACAATGACCAGAAACTAATCGACAGTCAATTTTTCTTGCTCTATCGTGTTGTGTCATTAAAGAAAGTTTTGAATCTACCAATATGTCTTACATAAATGTAGACCGTGTTTCATCACATAGTCAGTACACTTTGCCTACAGTGTGTGCAGTTTCATATTTTTGATAATTTAACATGTGAACATATCACTTTTTGTGATTCTGATTGGTCCAAATAAGCCCATGAAATTATTGTGCAGTATTCTCTTTACTGATTGGCTGCGATCGTGGGGAAAACTTTTTTAACCCCGCCTTCTGGAATGTTTTGTTGTGAATGAACATTTTTGCCTCCATTTTTTTATTCGATTTGCGAACGGAATTGGGGAAAAATGGTCTCGTCTGTCTGAATATGGCCAATTTACCACCGCATGGGCTTGTTATGTCATGTATAACATATCATAACATTGAAAATGCCTAAAATTCCAAGACAAGAACAACAACAATAACAACAAGTAAAACTAAGGGTATTGCTCAGTTCATAGCGAATGTGTAACTTGGGGTTGAAGGGGGGCGGTAAACCTGAAGCATGGAATCCACCCTATGTACAAGCGTAGTCTAAATGTTAATTTACATAAGTAAATAAACTCACCTCTGTTCACAGAAGAACGTGGACATAAACAGGTCCACAAATTGAGAGAAGTTTATCCAACCACTGCGTATTTACGCGGTAAATATATGATGCAATTCCGACTCAAAATGAAATTTGTTTACGTCTTCTGTACAGTCTAATGTTCCAAATCAAATACTGCAAATATCCGGTCACAAATACATTATAGTAAATATGTGTATTTCTGCATCCAGTAATCTTCTTTTCACAAAAATATCGCAACAATGTAATGTTTAGTAGTGATGTGGAATTTCAAGTTAAACACTGGCACTGTGTTGTGTATGACAACTCAAACCGGTACTGTGCACCATATCAAACAATGTGACATCTCACACATAGGACATTTTGTGTTGAAAAATGATATTGTCCTTTGCAAAATGTTCTGTTTATTTGGATGGACAGTATTTCTTTGATTTATAGTTTGCAAAAAAGCATGATGTGCCTTTACTATTTAAACTTTGTTTGGAACTATTTTTTACGCACAGCAAATGTAAGGTATAGCGTGTATCATAATGTAAGAAATTATTCATTCTTCTTTCGATCTAAATAATTTATACTGAAATAAAAACTATGTGATAAATAGAATATCAAATGGGTAATGATTTAATATTAAATTTATGAAACTCGTTAAATAATTTAAAATTTTTGCTCCCAAGGCTCGCAAAAGCTGGACATTATTCAACTCGCTACATAAATTCAGTATTAAATTATTACCCATTTGAGATCCTCTGTAAGTGAAGCAGTTTGGATATCTCAAGCGAATTTTATTCTTAACTCTTCAAATTCAATACACTAATATTTATCTTATCGTAGTTGACATCTCAATGTCAAATGAAAAGTACATCATAATAACACAACAAAGATTGATTACGTCAGAGTCAAATGGCAAGAAGGTAATACTGACACCACAAAGTTTAATTACGCCAGTATTAAATGAAAAGGACGTCATAATGACACCACAAAGATTAATTATGTCACTGTCAAACGAAAAGGACGTCATAATGACACCACAGAGTTTAATTACGTCAGTGTCAAATGAAAAAGACGTCATAATTGCAAAATCTGTAAATACTCAAATGAATTTAACAGAAAAAATGGTTTAGACCCTATAAACTATATTTGTGCTAACGTTCCGAATATTTAAAACAGTTTTTTAATTGACAAAAAGTGTTCTGTGAAGACTCTAACCCATTGCATCTTGTAGGATAAACATCAGCTTGGGTAATAATGGTAAGTCAAGTAGCACAGATAACATTGTTCTTGGTCATTATGGGACTCAGTCTATGTAGTGGTGGAAACCTCATTGGCCGTAGCAGTGGTAGTAGAAGTAACAACCTAATGTGAGTAGGCTTTACCAGCACATTAATATGATTATCATATCTATCTTTCTGTATGCTTGTGAAACATGGACGCTCACATCAAATCTACAAAGAAGGATTCAAACCTTTGGAATGAGATGCTACCGCAAGATCTTGGGCGTCTCATACATTGACCATGTAACCAACGAAGAAGTCCACAACAGGATCCAACGAGCCATCGGACCCTATGAAGACTTTTTGACCACTGTAAAATAAAAGTGCAAACTGAAGTGGTACGGTCATATCTCGAGATCATCTGGACTGGCAAAAACAATCTTGCAAGGCACAGTGCGAGGGTGCAGAAGAAGAGGCAGACAGAAAAAGAGGTAGAAAGACAACATTAAGGAGTGGACAGGCATGGGATTTGGAGACTCCCAAAGGGCAGTAGAGAACAGAGAAAGATGGAGAAAATTGATTGCAAAGTCAACTGTGGTGTCCCAACGACCACTTGGGTTAAGGGATTGGTGATGATGATGATGAATATGAGTGGGCTTTACCATCAACATTAATATGAGAAGACTTTAAAAGAGCATTAATAAAAGTATGCATTACCAACACATTACTATAAATGGGTTTTACCAACATACTAAGATAAATGGCCTTTACCAACATAGTAATAAATATGATTAGTTTAACCAAAATTAAGATAACTAGGCTTTACCAGTACATTAATATGAGTTGGTTTTACTGCCATATTAAAATAATGAATAGGCTTTACCACACATTAATATGACTAGACTTTACCAGCACATTAATATGAGTGGGCTTTACCAACAACATTAAGATGATCAGACTATACCAATAACATTTCAGAAGTAGGCTTTACCAACATATTATTGAGTAGACGTTTTCATACACATTAAAAGAATGTTTATTTTTTCTTAAATGGCTAAAGATGAAACTTTATTTGAAAAGATTAGTATGGGTAGGCTTTCCAAACAATTAATAGGAGTTGGCGTTACCAACACATTAATATGAACTGGCTTTAGCAACACATTAACATAAATGGGCTTTAGCAGCATAATGATATGAGTAATTTTACCAACACATTACTATGAGTAATTTTACCAACACATTAATATGAGTAGGCTTTACCAACAGAATTAATGTCAGTGGGCTTTACTAACAACATTAATATGAGTAACCAACAACATCTATATAAGTAGGCTTTACCAACAACATTAACAGGCGTAGTTTTACTAATACATTAATATGAGTAGGTTTTACCAACAACATCTATATAAAAAGGCTTTACCAACAACATTAATATGAGCAGACTTTACCATCACATTCAAATAAATAGGCTTTCCCAACATATTAATATGAGTAGTTTAACCAACACATTAATAGGAGCTAACTTTGCAAACAACATTTCTACATGTAGGTTTGAGCAACATTTTAACATGAGTAAACCTTACCAGCACATTAATATGAGTGGGCTTTACCATCAACATTAAAATGAGTAAACCTTACCAAGACACTAATATGAGTGGGCTTTACCATCAACATTAAAATGAGGAAACCTTACCAAGACATTAATATGAATGGGCTTTACCATCAACATCATTATCAGTAAACCTTACCAAGACACTAATATGAGTGGGCTTTACCATCAATATTAATATGAGCAGACTTTACCAGAGCATTGATATCAGCAGGCTTTACCGACACATTAATATAAATGGGTTTTAACAACATATTAATATTGTTACGTGTAAGCTCGTACAAATGCAACAAAAGAAAAGAGTAAAGTCAACAAGCTTTGTGAGTTTTCACAAAATAATTTATTTCCCTAGAAAACAAAATAAAAATAGGAAATAGGACTTTACGGTTTGTGAATATAATCCAAATATTAATCTTAAAGTTGAAAAATATAAGTCCTATCACTAAACAGTTCTAATTGAATCCAGGTTCGAATCTCGATGAAATTCCAATATGGAGGCGATGACGTCAGATTAGGTCGTTGTACTGATGGTAACAGATCCTCGATTGAATAACAGTTTATAATGTTTCCGTTTAGAATTCCAGAACAAATTTCCACTGAATTTCTTTGTCCCAGAACTTTTTATAAAAAAGTACACTTGTTTAGTCTTCTAGAGAATAAATTATTAAATTTAAAAAAAAAAACAGATGAACTTCAAAAACAATCTGGCTTCAACAATAAAACACCTTGAGCTCTGAGATGTAAAAATTACGACTGAATAAATTTAATACCAATTGGCTGTTTTAAGCCTCGATTTTAGATCACATGGTAGCTCACGTGATGGATTACGTGACCGCTAATTTGAACATCGGATTTAAAAAATGATAATTTGGACGCACGCCTTAAAAGACTTAGCTAATCTTACTATAAGATTCAATAAAAAGAAGTTGTTTACAAATTAGAGCCATCACGCAATCAGAAAATGACCTTGGTAATAGCCAATCGTTTTATCTTGATGTTTACAAGATCTATGAACCAGAGTGAGCTAGAAAAAGTGCTGAAGAAATCTTATAATCTAAACGGGTCAAGCCAATTTTCCGAAAGGAGATACAAGTCCAAAGAAAATCATCATTACAATAAAATGCAATGAAACAAAATTAAAATAAAAAAGAATTTAAAACTAACACACAAGTAATTAAATTACATATACGTAACAATATGTGTAGGCTTTACCAACTTATTAATAAGAGTGGGTTCTACCATTAACACTAATATGAGCAGACTTTACAAGAGCAATAATATGAGCAGGCTTTACCAACATATTAACATGAGTGGGTTCTACCATCAACATTAATATGAGCAGGCTTTACCAACATATTAATATGTGTAGGCTTTACAAACATACTAATATGTGTAGTTTAACCAAAACATTAATATAAGTTGACTTTACCAACAACATTTATACAAGTACGCTTTAATAATATTATAATATGAGTAGACTTTACCAATAGATTAATGAGTAGTTGTACCAGCACAATTAATATGATAGACTTTATCAACAGCATGAATGTGTAATTTTATCAGCACAATTAATATGAGTAGGTTTTACCAGCAGCCTTAAAACGAGTGGGATTGCCAATAACATTAATATCAGTAGGTTTTACCAGCACATTAATATGAGTGAGCTTTACCTACTCATTAACATACGTGGGCTTTACCAATAACATTAATTTCAGTACTATTTATTAACATCGTTTGGAAAGTAAATATTTTGTAGATAAAGAAGCGATCCTAATCTTATAGATAACTGGTGACATTACCAGACAATATGCACAGGAATAATAATGAAATGAAACGAAAAGAACAGCTATGTAATTGGAAACGTGTTTAAATAGACCAAAAGTTAAATGTGTAGGTCTAAAAATAAATAAAAGAAAACAAGCCTAAACATTTCTCATTTAAATTTTACTTTTATTCTGTAGGTCTTAAAAGGATATATAATGCAAGTTAGTTGGCAATACTTGGTAGAGACTCCATGCGATCCTTCCAATAGCCTGAACGAACTGACTAACACTACAGTGACAATTCCCTCCAAAAAGAGAAAGAAGCATTCTGATTGGTGAACTTTAGAAAATCATTGATAACAAAAAGAAATCTGCCATAATTATACGATTATTATTTAGAGCCCGAGTGGCCGAGTGGTCTAAAAGCTCTCACCGTTACGTATCATTGCCATCTCACCTCTGTCTGCCTGGGTTCGAGTCTCGTGTTCGGCCAATGTGGGTATATGGGGAAGCTTGCCAATAGCTTCTCGTGGGTCGGTGGTTCTTTCCGGGATTTTCCCGGGTTCTTCCTCCACCATTTATACTAACCGTCATGTATAGCCTATCTTGTGCTGAAAAATGGCGTTAACCCCTACAACAACAACAACAACGGTTTACGTTTGATTTATTCTACTATATTTATCCTAATAAAGTAACTAATTAATATGGTAAGTATCAAATTCTAGATGAAAAGTTAAAACTGATAAAAGGCTCCACATGCACACTCCGGTGCAAAAATAGTAAAAGTAAAACACTGTCATTATAAATGTATATATCCATTGTAGCTATAAATGCTGCAGTGCGGGGTGGGGGGTGGGGGCTTTCATCAACATTCGGTATACACATTGTTCCGTAGGTGTTTCAAACGGAGTAGCAATTGTCACTACTACATTTACTGGGAAAGAGTGTGGAAAGTAAATCAATTAAAAAGTTTCGTTCAATGCAAAGGAAGAGATCACAGCTTGCTGAGAAGAAACCAAAAAATGCAATGAAACTATATTTACTTTCTGTGTCGCCTGATACACTAATTGAAGTCTTACGAAAATTTTGAAGATGACATAAGTGAACCAACACCATCTGGCTCTATCACACGACCAGGAGAGAGTCAATATCAGGAAAGAAAGAAAATCGCAAGGTAGATCCCAAAAATTGTTTTCATATTTGAGAGACCTCAAAAGTGACTTCCAGGAACTTTTGAACGACAGCTTACATGTACACGGTGAAAGTTAGATAGATCTGAAGCGCCACCAGAGTAAGAAGAGGGGTTCATTATAAATGTATGGGATTCGTTGTCAGAGACATGGTAAAGACAGCGCCGAGCTAAAACTGACGATTGTCTGAGACAGTCCACTAGGACAGTTTGTAGTGTGGTATATGTCGTCAAAATATAACACGTCAACAAGTACCCGACGAGTTTGACATGACCGATTGGAAAAGCCACACTATACATGACACGTTTCAATTCCTGGAGGTAGCGGACGACGATTAGTTTTATTGATGAATAAAAATTGCAGTGCCAAGGCAAGTATCGATCAGATTAACAAGAACTCAGATGAAATATTCTTAACCCGTGCCATGTAGTGGCTGGAACGGTCGAGAAGAAAGATACAGCGGAATCGAAACTATCATGGGAAAGCATTAGAAAATCTGACCGAACCAAATAATTGAAGTATAATTATTGTTTGTAATGGTTATTTAGTTAATAATATTTTGAATACTAAGTTTTTAATCAGTAGTATGTTCCCACGGTAAGATGAGTCATGGATCCAGTGCGCTGATTCATTCATAAAGTTCCAAGTTTGAGTTGCACTATTGTTGATGGAAACATCACGTGATCCGTCTAGGACATGAATGCTTGAAAAGGCTAACCTAATGTTTAACTGATTAACATCTGATTGTGTTTACTAGCTGAAATCATTCTAGAAGGAATATATGTCTTTTATTTGTGTATGAAACTGCGAGATTTGTATATAAGAGAATGATTACGTAGAATTAGGCATTCTTAATAGCACCATTAGTTTTGATATTTAATTTATTCATTCACTGGAATTGTAGTTCTCGAAATATTCAGATTAATTTGAATAATAGCTGTCAATGAAATATTATGAATTCGCTTGGACACATCGCAATATTTAATAGTTGTCACGGAACGACAGTAAATTCATTTAAAGACTATTTGAATATTTTTAGCTGTTACTGGATTGCTTTTAAAACATTTTAGGATTGTATCATAGTGATTCTTCTGTACTGCTGGTTTTTCATTACAATACTGACGATTATTCTGAATACCTTTGGAACTCATTTTGATTACTCAATACTTTTGGAATTGATAGAGCATTTAGGACTTTGAGGTTTCATTCACCATTCTGGAAGTAATTTTTAATAACTTATTATTTTAGGGAAATAAATAATATTACGACAAATGGGACATTGAGAAAACATATGTTCATGTATATACTTGTCGCCAGTACGATTGGCTACGCAAAATATAAGGTGATGAATTCCACTCACATTAGAAGTAAAAATAATAAAATCTGCGCCCTTCTTGTCAATCTTCTTCTGATCGTCTTTTAATACTTTTTCATGTTGGTTGTCATCTCTTTCAATGTAAGACTGATTCTCGAAGACCACGATTTTGTCAAAAACGATAATTTCTCTTGCTTGGATAAATGTGTGAATTTGGGTTATTGGTTCGAATACGATATCCACAAGTGGAGCACAATCACAATAATTCAGAGGCATTTTCTATTGTTAAACGTGTTTTATGCGATGCGATTAGTAGCAATCAGGGACTGACAAAGGCTCACTTGCAAGTCGAGCAATGAATTTGCCCTTTTCCTTCTGGAACCCAAGGTCTGGAATTAAAAAGCCCACGGCATCACTCTCCGCAATAAATATGTTGCAGCAGAGACAGGCATACGGAGAAAGAAAGGCATTTTAAAATGCTATTTCACCTTGTCCCCCAGAGTGACTTCCGCATGTTAACCTCGAGAGTAATGTTAGTTTGTAGGTTGTGTGTTAGCTTATAATCAACAAGTCGGTTGCTGGATAGTCCCTGGTATATGTTGGATTGTAAGTAAAAATCGGCTTGCTGGAAAATCGGGAGTGGGTGGATTGTAATTATGAAAAAAAAAAACCCAACATTGCATTTCCAGTAAATCCCAAGACATTTTATAACAAACAAATTTTAAAAAAGGATTTCCCCTTGTGCCAAAAGTGGTTCCTGCATGTTAAACCGACAAAAAAGCAAATTTAACTTAGGATTTCCCCTTGTTCTCAGACGTAGTTCAACAAACAATTTTAAAATGTAATTTTGCCTTGCTATGTATATTTATATTTTTTGTAATTCCTGGTACATGATTTTATCTAAATTTATAATTTTTATTAATGGCTGTAAGTTGTATGGAATATTTAGTTTTGCCTACGTGACGTCAGTCTGTTAAGAACATAATATTGTATAAGATCTATAAATTGATACTTATTTATGTGTAAATAAAAATCTTAATAACAAGATTTAATGGAGTATCTCGATTAGTTTCTTACTGGCTGGGGTTTCGGAGTTTCGAGATGAATTCAGTAACTTCCCATTGGTTGGGCTAGGTCACATGAATAGGCAGGTTCTACGCAGTCTTGACAATGTCGCGATTCTTGGCGCACCAGTACATTTCCGGCTTTGAAACTGATACAGATCTTTTTATTCATTTAGGATTTTCATAGAACTTTGTCAGGATTAATATGCATTCACATCATAATGTTGTAAGTTCCTGTGAATATCATCATTTATGACTTTGATAATTAAATTGTTTGTTAAGTTTTACAAAACCTGTTGGTTCTGCTCCTTTCCGTTACTTAGTTTGTGACCATAGAGTCGTGACAGAAGTTGTGGGCTCGTCCGAGATACGAATTTCAGAGAAATTGAAATTATTTTAAAAATTAAACTCATTTTATTTCGGAATTTTCTTAGTCCCTGTTCTTTTCATTTTACATAGTGAAACCAACAATCATTCACAATGTCGTCGAAAGTGGAAAATTTTATTTTAAATCCTACCCAGGAACAGTTAGAGTCCTTGAAAAAGAAAGAATTGCTCCAACAGTATGATATTTCGGAGGCGAAGGCATCTTTATTAAAACGAGAAATAGAAAATATGTTGGTTCAATATCGGGTAAAAAACAGAAACTTTTCGATAAAAGTGCTTTGGTTTGATTACTAACTGTTCATTTTACTCTAACTAGCAATTGAAATTAAAATGCAATAATGAAATGAAGTTAAGAAAGTTTGATCTTGAAAAAGAGGAAAAAGAAAGAGAGATATAAATTCAAAAAGAAGTAAAAAAAAAGAGATGGAGATGAAATTACAAATGCAAATGAGGGAAAAAGGAAGAAGATGTTAGAAAAAAATACTAGATTAATACCTCCTATTAAAGAAAAATATGTAGACCAGGAATTTTCAAATTTTGAAAAAATAGCTGAGAATTTAAAATGGCTAAAAGTGTACTGGACTTTGTTATTACAGAGTGTATTTACTGGCGAAGCTCGTGAGGTTTATACTTTACAGTCAGTAGAAGCAAGTGCTGATTTGGTTAAGGGATGTATTCTTGAAGGATTATGAGTTGGTACCGAAGTCATATCTACAGAGGATTCTGAATTTAAAAAAACGAAAATAGCCAAACTTATGTTGAATTTGCTTGGGCAAAGCGCAAATATTTGACATGTGGTGCGCTTCTAAAAAGATTGAAAAGGATTATAACAAACTTAGACGACCTAAAATTGTCGAGGAGTTTATGAACTGCGTCTAAAGTGACATCAAACTTCACCCTGATGAACACATGATATATACTTCAAAAAACGGCTATTCTTTGACTCATGAAGTTTCAGTTGTCATTACGTTTTCCTCTCAGCGGATGGTACTAGGAAACCTAATCAGTCTCAAGCGAGTGCTTACAAATTTCAATCTTGTACAACGAATAAGAATCGAACGTCTGATAAAACTGATCAGAAGTCATTATCTCTTCTTACGTGCATTTATTACAAGCAAATGGGGCACGTAATGCTTGTATTTCTTCAGGTTAGAGCAGTTCCAAATGTTCATGTTTCTCATAGGTCAATATCATGGTCATGAACTGGAAACAATACATTTGTGGGGTCAAACAAACCCCTGTGAGATTCTATTATGGAGAATTATGAACCATTAATGTCGAAGGGTTCTATATCACTTATTGCTGATTCGACCAATCCTATCCCTATTAACACAGAGCTTCTCAGAGTCTTTTATTGTCAGTTACTATGCCTTAATTTGAGAAGTCTACTTCTTCTGAAAGCGTTCTTGTTCAGGGAATAGGGTGAGGTTTTGTTCACATGCCTCTCCATGATGTTAATTTAACACCAGACTTAGTTTAAGCCAGTGACAATTGGTGCTATAAATTCTTTGCCCATTGGGGTATTCCTAGGCAATTACTTAGCTGGAAATAAGGTTGTGGATAATCCACTAAGAAGCCTTATTTGGATCAAAAGGTTTATTCTATTGAAAATGAACTCCTTGATTTATACCCTGCTTGTGCAGTTATTAAGCTATGGCGAATGGACCTTTTGAGAATGAAGCTGATCAGGAAACTATTCCTTTGGCTGATACATGTATTGATCAAGCTTTTGATGATGTCAAATTTGCTCGTTTTTCTGATCAATCAAACGGTATTGTTCATTTAGATCCTCTTTTAGCTACTCTTTCACTTATTTCTAATCGAGGTGACAAACGGCAATCACTTATTTTCGGACAGAAACAAAGATCCTGAGATCTCCTTTTTTGTTTCAGACGGCTATTTGCGAAGTTGACTCTACATAGGTACCAAGCTCCTATTTTTAAAAAAATTGGGTTGTGATGAGAAAATAGAAACCACCTGAGGTGCCCGCTGATGACGTGTGGTCAGTGAACTGTCACATTGTGGTACCTAAGTCATATAGACAGGAAATGTTAAATTTAGCCATTGAAATACCTTTGACTGGTCATTGTGGAGTCAGTAAAATCTACCACAAAGTCATACATCATTTTTATTGGCCGAAAATTAATACTGTAGATCTTGTCACACGTGTCTAATGGTAGGAAAACCGAACCAAAATATACCTAAAACTTGGTTATAACTAATTCCCACATTTAACGTACCACTTAGTAGAATAACTGTAGACTGCGTAGGTCGTTTACATAAGACTCGGTTAGGCCACCAATATTTACGGATCATAATATGTGCGTCGACAAGGTTTCTAGAGGTTTCCTGTACGGAACATTAAGAATAAAATTATAGTCAAAGCCTTTATAAAGTTCTTTACACTTTTTGGCCTTCCTAAGCCCATCCAATCTAATCAAAGGATATAATTTCATGTCAGGGATCTTCCAGCAATTTATGTATGAATTAGGTTTTCAACAGTTCAAGTACTCTGCCCATCACTCTGTAAGCCAGAGGACGTTGGAAAGATTTCATCAGACTTCAAAGAATATGATATGGTCATATTGTTTTGGTACCAGAAATGATTGGGACGAAGGTAATTACTTACTGTTGTTTGCTGTTAAGGAGTCATAGAAGAATCAGGGGTTAATTTGTTTATGTCTCTGATTTTAAATAAAAACTATCGAAAGCTTGTGAAATGGCAAGAAATAATCTTTAGTCTACCCAATCACAAAAGAAAGTAAGGTATGACAAAACTGCAAAGAAAAGAACTTTTCAACCTGGTGATAAAAGTCTGGCTCTCTTGCCCATATCTCAAATCCTATTCAGGCTAGGAATTATGGTCCCTATACAGTTAAAAAGAATTCAAGCAAGTGACTTACATTATAACATCGACATTCCTGGGAGGCGTAAATAGATTGTGATTGTGATTATGATTTTTAACGTAACTTTAACAATTTTTCAGCCATATCGCTACGATGTCTGCAGTGTGACAGTTTATAGTGATCTCTAGCACTGGGGCATCATGCCGCAGACATGTAGCATGATGTCCCACCCAGTCACATTATCCTGACACCAGGCCGACCAGTCCTAACACTAACCTCTTTATGCTGAGCGCCTAGCGAGGCAGCTGTTAGTACCATTTTTGTAAGTCTTTGGTATGACTCGACCGGGGATCGAACCCACGAACTCCCGCATCCGAGGCGGACGCTCTAACCACTAGGCCACCGGAGCGGTGGCGTAAATAGAAATAACTCGTATGTTCAATGAGTGTATTGATTGAGATGGCTCTGTAAATCATTCAAAAATTTAGTTGTCCCACACAGTGACATTTTAAATGATGATATACAACCTGTTATAGTGACTTTGGTTCAGCCTCTCTTCAAAATTCTGAAATATTGAATAATCTGGACAATAAGCATTCACATCTGCAGCCACAGGAACAAATATGAATTAGAACAGCTAATATGTGAATATGAGCATTTGTTCCAAGATGTTACGACTACAACAAAAAAGAAATCTAACATGATGTTGAAATTCCAAGCCTGTAAAACAGAACCCTAACAAGATGAATCCCATCTAGAAGGAATGTTTGATAAAGGAGGTTGAATATTTATTGGAGAATTACTTTATTGACCCAAGCAAAAGTAACTAGAGTTTGCCGTGTAGTCTTGTGCCGAAACCAGATAATCCTTTCGGTGTGTGCACATACTACAAAAAAGTGAGCAGTGTCACCAAAACAGACTCATTTCTAATACCAAGAATTGATGACTGTATTGACAGAATTAGAGATGCAAGGTACGTCACCAAGTTTGACCTGTTTAAAGATCCTGGCAGATTCCACTTACGGATAGAGCAAAAGAACTTTCGGCCCTTGCAACTCCAGATGGACTCTACCAAAGTGATGCCATTTGGTATGAATAATGCTCCCTCTACATTCCAGGGTTAATGAACATGATAACATCTGGTATAGATGGCTGTGCATACATTGACGACGTCATTATTTACAGCGATCCCTGGAAAGATCGCCTGGAAACTATCTGTAAATTCTTCGTTCGATTCAGTGAGGCAAATTTTACAACTGATCTAAGTAAAAGTTAGTTTTTGCCGAGCTTGTGCCACATTTTTAGGACATATTGTGGGACATGGTCAAGTCAAGCCTGTATAAGCTGGGTTAGAGCTATCTCTGAATTCCCTCTGTCTATCAATAAAAAGCAACTGATGCGACTTTTGAGTATTGCTGGATATTATCGAAACATTTGTTCAGATTTTTCCATAATTGCTGAGGCCCTGACCAATTTATTGAGCAGGAAACCCAAATTTTAATGGTCTGACAAATATCCGGATTCGTTCGATAAATTGAAGGTCAAACTTAAATGTGCACCAGTTAGTGGGCACATGACAGCGAAAAAGCCGAGGATGATGAGGAAATGAGTGAAAAGGAAAAACTCGACATCCAAGTATATGTACATGTACAACAACAAGCTTCCACTATGGGAGTAGGACATCTCTACCAGGACAAAACGGCTGCCATTAAACATATAGAAGAACATAGAGTGATCTGAGGCATGAGGAACCATGAAAAGATCATGATATACCGCAACCCACTAGAGCGAAGTTGAGGAAGGCTTCCAACTCCCTCAGATCAAGGGGAGAGAGTTATTCTAACTGCCAGCATACTATGCAGTCATTTGATCAACATCCTCGATCTTGGGGATCAACAATCACTGGAGGTCCATCACTGTTCGGGATCAACAATCACTGGTGATTGCGGATATGATTGATCCAGATGCAGAATCCATACCAGGATAAAATGGATAATTCCATACCACCTACAGCCACAGGTAGAGAAAATAATACAGCCCTCATAAGGGCTTAAGAGTGGATATCAAATTGCTATTAAGGTTTTCATTTTGGATACTGAAAACCTTTGTCGATAATACCTATATAGATTGAACTGATTTGACTCTTTATACTCCGCCATCAAAATTTATATTCCATTCTATATCTAATTTGATCCAAAATAACATGAGTCATTTAGACTCAATTGATTGGATTATTTCAGAAAATAGAAGTACACTCTGTACACAAAATTCAAATTAAATAATGGAGTTTATTAATTAATGAAATTGTTTGACTTGCATGGATTTGGCTAATTGCACAGGTGGCTCACACAGTATTGGTAGTTTTAACTGTCCATTAGAACAACTGGACTAAATTTGACTTAAGTACGATCTGACGTTTCAGTACTTCAGTTGGCGCTTGTCGCCTCTTGCCGAGTTCCTGTCCTCCCTTCCTAGCTCGGACATTTACATGACGAAATGTGGAACTATTTCCACTAGTCTAAATTAACAGGTGCCCCGATGAACGTCTGAACAGTAGATTCAGATTAAGGTGATCGGCATGTGTTACTGTTCCCTCCCATCATATGCCCCGTGTAGCATTTATAATGCTCTGAAAACGGACAAATTAATCAGCACACTTTGTGTGCCTAAACGCGTGGGGGATGGGGCTCTTTTTCCTTCCCCCACGATTAATTAAATAGCCTGCTGTGCAGGCACAAACTCGTCGCACATGCCCAATGGGCGCAAGCGACGTTAATGTAAAGAATCAATCAATCAATCAATTAATGGCGTATTAATTCAGGAAGATACAATTGGCATGGACCATTGCAGCATGCTATTTCTCATAAACGTTCGATAAGCACCAGAAACATTATTCCACCATCTAGATGGAGTGTTTGGCTTTAATTTTGGCCTTACGGCACTTTGAAGTGATATATTAATTCTGCTCCTTCTCCTATTATTGTATTCAGTGATCACAACCCTCTTATTTTCATTAAAAAGAAATGTAAAATAACAATCAGAGGTTGTTGAAGTCCAGTTTGATGTCGCAAGAATACAACATCGTTATTTGGAACATCGAGAGGACAGAAAACGTAATCGTTCATGCATTTTCACATGTACATGAGTTTAATGTTGCTTTTATTTTGTATACATTTCATTATACATCGTCCTGTGTAATTTCGTTATTATCATTTGTGGGTTTGATTAATATGGAAAAAGAAAGCTTTACTGCACAAAACACGGAGGTGTTATGTATCTCTATATAGTTTGTAACTCCTGGTAAATAATTTTATCTAAATTTTATAATTTTTATTCATGGCTACAAATTTTACAGAATATCTTTAGTGAGGTTTGCTTACGTGATCTGAGTCTGTTAAGAACATACTTTTGCATAGGATCTATAAATAAATGTATTGACAATTGTTAATAATACTCTTAATTATAAAATACCTCAGTGGATTAAACTCCCTAGCTGATGAGGTTCGACGTTTCTAGAAGAATTCAGTAACTTCCCATTGGTTGCTCTAGGTCACATGAATATGCAATCTTAACGCAAAAGGAGTAGTGTGATCTGTCATGTGGGGTATATTATGAACAAGAGTCGTAATATTACGTGTATATAAGGAGAGAACTGAGCAATCGCATTCATTCCAATCTTGTAGTGATCCTCATTTCATGTGTTCCTTTTGTAAGTCTGCAGACGCGTTTTATGTTGCACTTAGATATTATTCGAGAGGAAAAACATTTGTTTGGACTGTACAGTGGAAATAGAAAGCCCTCACTATTTGGACTATAATACTATTTTGGAACTATTGTGAATTATTCGAAGGAGTTCTGGACGACGCCATCTTGACAACGTCACGTTTCTTGTCAGACCAGTACATCTGCGGTTCTGAAATGTATGCAGCACTTTTCATTCATTTAGGACTTTCATAGAACTCTGTCAGGAATAATCTGGATTCACATCATACTACTGTAAGTTCCTTTCGTATTACCATGTACGACTTTGATAATTAAATTATTTGTTAAGTTTTACAAAACTTGTTGGTTTTGCTTCTTTCTGTTACTTTGTTTGTGACCAGTGAATCGTAACAACCTTGTCACCAGAGTGCCTTCCACATGTAAACCAACGAAGTAATATTAGTTCCCGAATATCTACAATGTTACTTCCCGAAAGTCCATAAAGTTACTTTCCGTATGTCGAAAGAGTGCTTCACATAACTACTAGCACGTAAAATAGATGCATTTTATTTGCATATTGGTTACAGCTGTGTTGGAATTGAAATTGTCAATCAGTCTCGATATTGAAAGAGAAACAAGTTACAAGATAAAAACCATTAAAACAAAATAGTTGCAATTTATTTTAGTACCAATGGCAAGTTCCATTACTGCTACATGTCAGACATTGAGTACAAAAATAAGAAAAGACAAAGATATGGAGTATGTAATCTCCGTTGTATACATAATGCAAATCCGACGACCTGCCCTGATGTACAAACGAAAAGTAGCAGTAGCAAATCTGTAGATCGGTTTGCGTATTGTCTCTTAAGCTGTCGGAAGAAGCTCCACATATCACATACCCCTCGCCTCTAGACAATTGTGTGACACGTGTGTCTTCAATCGCACCTTCCTTTCTTTTTGTATCTGCCTCTGTCTGTCTTTCTCTCTCTTTCTTTGGATCTGGTTCCCCCCTTACAAATGACTTCTCTCTCTCTCTCTCTCTCTCTCTCTCTCTCTCTCTCTCTCAACGGCATCATTGCATATTAGAAGATTTTTATTATGAAGATAAATGGTTTGATGTTTGCTACTGTTAGCTGCGTTTGAATATATACCATCTGTGTGCATCGAGATGTTGAAAATAGGAAGGCAGGAATGAATCATTGCAAACATCTATCTATTCTTTCTTCTATCAAACAATTCATCTGTGTATCGATTCATTTGTTTGACTTTTTTAAAATATTCTCGATCCACCACTGGTGCTTGCTATTAATATTTGACATCTTATAATGTCCATATACTATGGCACAACTCATAAAATACATTTTAGACATTGATGAATACTCTGTACATTACACGTATGAATGATTCTTGTAATGACATGATCAGTTGTTAATTCAGCGGCAGACATGTTCATGTGAGTGTTAATGCACATGCAACACGTGCTCCATGAACATGTCGCATGGCAATGTTTATTTTTAAATAAAAAGAAAACAATGAAACGACATGTGCAGGTAAGAGATTAATATAGATGAATATAAAGACACATGCATGTATATCAAAGACACCGCTATATGTATCGAAAAGTAGGATTCGTTTGATTTGACAAATATAAATTAGACATTCCAGCCAAGGCATGATGGTCCCGTTGACTATATTTTTCAGCTATTCTATCCTTCCTGTTCCGTCTTATCACCCTACAGCTCTAATTTAAAAACAGCACATACAAATTTTGAATGTAGTTTTATATATGCAAATTCCGATTATGGTTCAAAATTTGAAGTCTTTCCTCCTACAATGCAAAAGAAGACTCACTAAATTCTGGATGAGTTAACAAATGCATTCATTCATCAAGGAAATAATTACATTCTTAAACAAGCACAAGAAATATCTAACAATGTATAAACAAATGCCAACATTACATTTATTTGAAGTATTGGATTTGGCACAAGTTGTAAACGTCTATTACTGCATACCAAAATTACCGAAAGAAAAAGTTCGGATTGGCGCATTTCTTGGATCCTTCGGACACTGGAATTATGATTCTTATGATTCTAGTTCAGTGTGTCAATTAGATGGGATAGCTTCTTTTCCATGTAGTGTAGAAGTATGCACGCAGCATCCTTCACATCTGCACAGTGTGCTAACCTTAGAGTTACATTCTGTAGACATGTACATCCAATAAGAAAGGCCCTTTTCAACACCTTGAATAATTTGTGGGTGTATGATAGAGCACATTGTACCCTTCGGTGAACCTCTCTGAACAGAGTCACAGTACAGCACCCAAAATTATTCAAGTTGAAAACTTCTATCATCATGATTACGTTCGAAATGTCCTAGAATATTTTGTCGTCTTCATCATTCTACAATATCAAACAAAGAAACGGTTTTTATGCAAGGTCGTGCAGAATGAATGACAAGAAAATGAATACATTAACTAGCTAGCTTGCAAGCTAGCTAGATAAATAAATATGTTTAATTTAATAATAATAATAATAATAATAATAATAATAATAATAACAAGAGAATGTTTGACCTAATAGAAGCAAAGAAAAATCTGGTAGTGGTGAAGACACATGGAATATAATGCACTCTAAAAATGGAGGATCATTTATAAATGAATAACACGCCAGACAAGCGGATGCTATAACCTAATAAACGCAAGTTAAATCCCTGTCAGAAAAGTCATATTTGAACTGAATCATGGTGTGTCAAAATAATATATTCTCTAGGACTCACTGACAAAGGATAAAATGATTCCTCTCATCTCACTACAACCCTATTGATTTGTGATAGGTTTAATTATCAAAAATGAAATTATACTATAACTTTCTATATGGATCTTTTCGCGTCTCGTGAAAATGCCTTCCCTGGAATTATACATATTTTGTCGCATGGTTTCCCTTTATGCATCATTTCAACTGAAAGAGTGATTATGGTATCTCGCAGGAAAAACCAGGCGTTTTTATACACAAACACATTCACGTAGACACATATGTAAAAGGATGACCGAAATAATTATTCTTTCCCATTTGACATCCTCTTGCAGTTCCTCTAGTGCTATTTTCAAAACATTACGATTGAATTCTTCGCTGATGTGCTTGTCTGAGGCAACGCTGTATTTCCCAAGGAGACGATTCCCGTATGCTTCAGGATTCGGCACACATTGTAGATTAGCTCTATCTCAGACAGTGGTGAGGAAATAATGCGCTCTTGTATTAACTGCAGTTGTAGAACTACAAATAAGGGTTTTAGAACTGAAGAAAAGCATGAAATTCAATTGAATGTGCATTTTAATCTGACGGGTTGTCCCTGAATATTTATACAAAGGAAACACAGAATCTGTACAAAACTAACACTAAAAAAAATATCGTTTACTTCAAAGAAATTATTAAAGATTTTTAGGCATATTCCGTGTCCATTACTTATTTGCTTGTTTTAAATATCTCCCTCTCTTCATCATGATATTGTGATAAGTACTTCAAAACAACACACAGACACACACACAATATCAAGAGAGAGAGATGTATGCATGTCTCAGATCAGAATGAAGTAGATTCCTAATGGTAACAGTAATAGTAGATGAGTACTGGGAGTAATAGTGGTAGAAATTGTTTTACGTAATGAGACTTTTCATGTAGAATTAAAAAGTGTAAAGGAAAAATGAATATAATTAATATTTGATAATTGCAGGTCAATGAACATAGATTAACATTCTCGAGATCATTTACATATATTGATACCGTAATCCATTGTTTCCAAATGTACAAATTGTCTGCTATATGTTCTGTTCCTTCTAAGACTGATCTTTAAAATCTCTGAGTCTAGCACCTCAAAAGTTTTGCTCAATTTATGTACCATTTCTATAAAGAATTTTAGAAATTTAAATCAAAATTATTAATGCCTGTGACCGGAGAAATATTTAGCCTTTCGCTAAAGATAACAATGAGAATTTTCAAATGTTAAATTTTCTCCTGCAAATATGTTACAATTTAAAAGGTGACAAATAATTTTGCAAATACATCTAAAAATACTTCATGTGGTAGTTGTACTAATGAATCGTAACCAATCAATATCAGTGTTAATGAACCAATGACATGGTGGTGTTAAATTTCTTTCATGCTTCAAGAAGAATATTATCTGAAAACAAGGAAGTTTTATGAAGGCCTCTTATTTGCTACCTGGGAAGAGAAAGACAAGAAAAGAAATTTCCTTATGTTTTAAATGGACTGATGAGTCAGGGAGAATAAAACAAGAAAAGTTAACTAGGTGGGGTGAAGACAGCGAGCAATCTTAAAATTTCTCCTTTTGTTATATTTTTTGTTGTTTTGTTTTTTTCTTTTCTTATTCCTAATGTTAATTAGTTACGACCCCGATAAGTACAATTGACTAGTTGTTGGTTTTAAATTGCACTGTCGACGCATTTTTGGATACATTATCAAGAGGAAATGAGAGTTGTGTGCCTTTCCCATTGACAGTTACAAGCAGATGACATACCTTCTTCAATCCATGCAGTCCGGTTTGCTGCATTCGACGTACGTGATTCAGACTTTGAGGCAGAAACAAAAGATGCCAAGAATTCAGACGCATAAGAATGGAAGGGGTTAGAGCAAACATCATCAGTCAATAGCGAACGGACATAGATCAGGACCAACAAAACTATCGTGAAAATATAATAGGAAGACAAATACCTTTGTTGCATGCAATCCACATATGAAACATATTCCGTCAATATACTGAGCTAATTAAAAATCAGCTAATACACATAATAACACATAATGTATGTTGATTAGGAGATAGTGTATTGTTTCCTGATGTTAATGACTTTATTAAGCAATCTAAGTTAATTTGTCTTGCAGAACCAAAATTAACGGACTTTGATTTTATTGTACCGGATTAAAATTGATTACTTACCAAAAAATGATAGTACATCACGTGCAATTTCAAAATGTATTGACATTGTTTTCTTTGCTTTGGGTTGTTGGGGTTTTTTTACAACAAAAAAAAAAGAACATAAAGAGTTACATAAATAACATATACACCAATATACACCAACTATCATTTTGTACACTGGATTATTATTATAAATCCGAATAGTACTACGATATAATAATTGGGGTATTATAATTGCCACCTGACGGACAACATACACAAGAAATGGGGTTTTATATATCACGCTTGAGGGACAACCTATATATGAGATGGGATATTGGAGATCCCACCTGAGGAACGAGCTATACATGAAATGGAACATTATATACCGTACCAGGGGTACAATCTACACATCATATGAGTTATTATATATCCCACCCGAGTGACCAGCTATGCATCAGATTTTGTATTATATATCCCACCTGAGGGATAAACTCTTTATCAGTATGGGAAATTATATATCCCGCCAAAGTGACCAGCTACACATCAGATGGAATATTAGGTATCCCACCCGAGGGATGAGCTATAAAACAGATGGCTTATAAAATATATCCCACCTGAGGAGCCAGCTGTACATCAGAGCTATACATGTGCATTAGATTGTTTTTTATACACCCCACATGAGAAGAAACATGCATAGTATGCGGTATTGTACATCCTACCTGAGGGATAAATAATACATCTGATGAGGCATTATGTATTGCACCTGAGTGACCAGCTATGCATAAAATTGATATTTATATATCATACTTGATGGAGCACCTATACATCAGATGGGTTATTAAATATTTCACTCGAAAAGACAAGCGATACATCAAGTGATATATATCCCACTTAAGTAGCCAGCTATACATCAGATGAGTTATTAAATATTTCACTCGAAAAGACCAGCGATACATCAGGTGATATATATCCCACCTGAGTAGCCAGCTATGGCTTATTATACACGTACATGATCTACCATCTATGCATCAAATAAAGTATTACATACCCCACCTAGGAGACCATATATGCATCAGAGTATGAGTTTGAATATACAGACAACTAATTGCTTGACATGTGGACTATAAGGACTAGAACCGTATATATATATATATATATATATATATATATATATATATATATATATATATATATATATATGTGTGTGTGTGTGTGTGTGTGAATGGCGATTATGAAGCAAGGACAAAAGTTGTACAAGATTATGTGCTATCAAATGACAATGATAAAGCTTTTCATACCTGTATAGTTGTTGTTATGGGTTTTAACGCCATTATTAAGCACAATATATGTTATACATGGCGGCCAGTATAACTTTTGGGGGAAGAACCCAGGATAACCCCGGAAAGAACGACTGACCCACGGGAAGCTACTGACAAGCTTTCTCAGATACCCACATTGGCCGAGCCCGAGACTCGATTCCGTGCAGAGGTGAGATGGCAGTGATCGGTAACGGTGAGCACTTTTTACTAGTTGGCCAGTCGGTGCCCCATCTTGGATAGTGATGATGTTCTTAAGCTCAAGGATGTAAATAAATACATTCACATGGGAATGTGGCTATGTAGATGTAAATAAATGTATTAACAGAATCACACTGCTATGTAGATAACGTAAATAAATGCATTGAAGTGAGCATACAGCAATGTAGATATAAATTAATGCATTAATGTGAGCATGCCGCAGTGTAGATAATGTAAATAAATGACGTGAGAATACCTCTATGTATATGTAAATAAATGTATTATCGGAAGCATACAGCAATGTAGATATAAATTAATGTATTAATGTGAGGATGCCTCTGTGTAGATACTGTAAATAAATGCATTGACGTGAGAATACCTCTTTTATATATATATATATATATATATATATATATATATATATATATATATATATATATATAAATGTATTAGCGGAATCATATAGCAATGTAGATATAAATTAATGTATTAATGTGAGCATGCCGCTGTGTAGATAATGTGAATAAATGACGCGAGAATACCTCTATGTATATGTAAATAAATGTATTAACGGAAGCATACAGCTATGTAGACAATATAAATAAGTGAGAATACTGCCGTGTAGATGATGTAAATAAATGCATTAATGTGAGCATACCGCTATGCAGATGCAGTCAAGATAAACAATAAACAACTATGAGTTGTTTTAAGTTACGTAAAGGTTACAATAAGTACATATCAATTAGTATCACTGGCGGTGACAAGCACCAAGGAAAAGTTACTAGTGCATGTAAGAATACCAAAGATTACCTTACTGCTGTTTTTGATGCAATTATTCTTTGATATATTGAGATTTTTGTCTTTCAATCTCATATTAATGGTCATATTTTTCAGTTTAGCAATCTCATTTATGAACTCCAGTTGAACTAAAGGCGTAGAATGAAAACAATGTATGGGTCTGAGATAATAAGCCTTTTTCAGACAGATAAAGAGGGTACGAAAAGCACTCCTATTAAAGGAACTTTAGACTTACTATACGGATTTCAGAGACACGGACTTCAAGGAAAATAAAATGTCAAAAAATATTTCTAAACATTGCTCCGTTAAAAGAATCATAAAAAATAATAATCATTTCTTTATATTTGAATGTTAAGCGGCCAGAAGAATAAGCATTGGCCAGAATTTTATTTTATCGGTATTAAACTGCACGACACTTTATGTACAAAAAGTATAAGAAACCTATTCGAGACGTTATTCTAAATTCTAAACCTTGGTACAACATAAAATGAGATAAATTAATACTGAAACCCTAAGAGACGTTAGAAGTTTTTCGTTCTATAAATAAAATAGATGCAACCTTGTAAGGTGATGAAAATGATTTATATGAATATATGAAATACAACGACTCGTTAGATAATTCAGAATCAACCAATATCCCATATACACTAGATCACCCATTTACTGATAATGAAATTTTAATAAGCATTGCAGAACTAGAAAGTATATAGCGTATTGGTTATTCATTGTCAATATTGTATAATCATTGGTCTTAGCAATCCTTTTTCAATTTCAAGTGACACCTTTTCTAAGCCGAATGAAATTGACATTAGTGTTAAGCAAGTGATTCTCATTTCTGTGTAAATTAATTCTGATGTCTGTTAAGCTCTTTATTTTAAGTAGCTGCGGTTGTCATTTGAAATTTAATCATCGGTATTCCATTGAAATATTTTCTTGGTAACGGTGGGATAAATTTATGTCGTTCAAGTTAACCATGTGCCTTTCGTAAAATGAGTGCGTACGTTAGTTAAGATTTCTCTTGAACAAACTAAAAACGTAAAATAGCTTGAGGTATCATTGTTTCTGATATCAAATGTCCACTGAACATAAGGTAAAATTAGTAGGCTACATAGTGTAAACTGAGTCAGGAATGTACAAACAATTCATATTGTTAATAACTGCAAATGGAACTACTACACAGAAGCAGACAAGCCGTTTCTAAACACGCGTGTTTTGTAAATACAAGACTCTTATTGAAATCGTATTTTTTATTGTCCATATATGAATTCGACATAAAAAAGACTGATCCCTCACCTGGTATCCGACTATCACTACTGTACAGACGGTTCGCTGACCCAGGGGCAAACTGTTTATTGAAGTAGTGGCGTTATTTATGACATCATCTAGGAAACAGTTTAAATGGATGGCCACAATGAAAACTAGCTGGCCAATAATCATGTCCTCCTGAATAATAATAATAATAATAATAATCAAAATTATTATTATTATTATTATTATTATTATTATTATCATTATTATTATTATTATTGAAATGAATCCTGTTCGAATTCGATTTTGAACTCATTGAGCCATATATATAGTTTCTTGAAGGAGTTATGCTGACCTCAGTTACTGAAGATGATGATAATTCAATTGTAGAAAACAAAATATGACACACGCTCGTATGTTTTAAAACACTGAAACAATCTTGTTTCAATTCTAACCTTACCGATTAGTTTGAATAAATATCAAGTAGATATATTAGAATAATGAAAAGACAAAACAAATTCATACTTTTCTTTCTTCCTTCTCTTATTCTCCTTTCTTTCTTTATTTCTATCGTTCTTTATTGTTTATTTGCGGTTTCAAATATTTCAGAGCGCAAATGGTATTCAATGCAGAATAACAGGAAAGTCTTAGGGAACTCCTTATTAAAAATATTGCTGTATGTCAGTGAAAATCCATACACACCTTCCGATTATAAAAACATTTTGTTTTACCAATGTGGGTATGTAAGAAAATTTGCAAATAGCTTCCCGTTGGTCGCTGGTTCTTTTCCGGAGTTTTCCTGGGTTCTTCTTCCACCAGTTATACTGGTCGCCATGTATAGCTAATCTAGCACTGAGAAATGGCGTTAAACCCAAACCAATAATATTAATTTTTTAAAATCTTTTTTGAATTTATTACATTTTATGTGTCACTGCATTGACCGGAAGAATATCTATAGACAAGGAAAGGATTAAAATTTGTCACACTGATCTTTTGGCAAATTTCTCGCCAATCGTGGAGAGTAAACTAATTGTCGACTGCAATAGATTAGCTGAGTGAGAAGAAATGTGTGCTTTCAACCTTTTGACATATAATAGATTTTAAACTGGAATAGAATTTCTACACTATTGTGAGGTTTTGGTTGTGGGGGATTGGGGGTGGGGTGCCTCCAATATTTATTTAAATTATTGTAGAAGTCCCACCCAGGCTCGATTTTGGTTGGAAGTTGATTTAGTGACAGTTAGATATACAGCTCCGAGCCCCCAGTCAGCAATGCCGACGGTTAAATGAATAAAGATACAAAAAAGGGTGAAGTTCAATAATGACAATTTAATAACAGTTAAAAGATCAATAGTTCGAATTTCCCAAATACAATTCTTCCGCTCGACCCTTTTCTAGCCTATCGCATCATTTGATTCGTAGTGTGAGAGATTTCCACCTGTCCTTGTGTACTACTCATCTGTGTATTCTTCTCTATCTCCTAATTCCCTCTCGTCCTCCCGGACTCCCTCCAAGTTCCTTCTCCTTCTCCTCTATTTCCTCCTCCAGACCACTTTCCTCCTCCTCCCCTTCTATCCCTCTTCCTATGTCGACTGCACGTTGTCGACTCCGACTGCACTGTCAGTCTCACTTCCGTCTCCCTCTTAGAGACTCGGGACTACTAACTTGCACCGGAAGTTCTGTCCCCGAAAAGCTTCCTGTGAAAACACAAGGATGGTACAATATTTTCCTCAGCGCTCACATCTCACACTACACACAGCCTATCATCAGATAAGGCTATTAAATTTCACCGGTCACGCATTCATTCACACCGAAATACGCATACATTCTTCTATGGTAAAACACAACATAATAACACAACATGATGAAGCATGGTATTAATTACTCTTATACATACAACAATAAATTGCTTCACATCAGTACATACTTATAATTCCATTACACAAACCAATAAACAACAATCAGACGCATATCTTTACATCACAACTCATACCAAATATACAAATATTCAAATATCCATGCTCTGATATATTCACACATCTATCGTAACTAATCGTACATACATCAATCATTTTCCTAAACTCCAATTCAAACATGCGTAAACTCTAACATAATGCATTACTAAAGGTACTGGTTACTACGAAGTAACCTACCAGCGAATTACAATATTAATTCTGACGGACTAGCAATCTACATAATTCTCTACGTAAACTCAAATTCATGTCTCAAATACGCTTATACATGAAACACTACAAGGTAATTCTACATACTAAAACAATCCCAGTAATTAAGTATACATGCTACAAATACTTACAATTATGACGCCGTAATGTTTTGCAAAAATCGAGCAAATAGCCCACTGACCTTGTTGAAGCTTTTCCTTGTCTTACAATTCTGGTCCTAAGATTCCCGCCAAATTACGAGTGGCTTCTCTCGGAGTATCCCTTCCGCTTAAACCCGCTAGATCTACTTCTCATAATCTGCCCAGGTATACTGATAAATTTACTGCACGTTTAAGCTAAAATTTCGATCTAAGGTTTACTCCCACCCTCTATCTTAATTCCAATTGGATGTCGCTGTTGACGGTCCCAATCAAACTTACTGACAATGTCTTCTCACTTGTCTGTCTACGTGGCGGGTGAGAACACGCCCCGTTCTCCCCGCGGGCTTCCCTTTGATCCCTGGACCCATGGTTTAACGTCTGGGTGTGAGGACGACAGGCCCTTTGACTGGCGGCTATTCTATGATCTGGGTGGCTGGCGACTTGCATACTCAATTAACACTATTTTCGGCTATGTTTACACATCAAACGTGGTCATAATATATCCAACTTTTATACATTTCCTGATACCTGGACTGCGAAACGTGACACCCCCCCACGCTTGAGAATAAAATCGGGATTTTATTCTCCCATAATTGCTTCAAATGCAAATGTGCATTACTACGCGCAACAACAGAACAAAATACTAACGACGCTTCACGCTGACTACGGACACGAATGCACGCACAACATACGGTTATTTACTGCGCGATCTATGTCATTTCAGCGCTTCGGCTCATGAAATCGGCGCCTACATTCTCGGTTCCTTTCACGTATCTTATCCGCATCTGATACTGTTGTAAGAACAGCGACTAACGCATCAAGCGTCCATTGGACAATTTCGCCTGTGCGAGATAGGCGAGGGGTTGGTGGTCGGTCTCCAATATGAACTTCCGCCCGTATAAGTACCGCTCGAACCGTGATATTCCGAACACGATTCCGAGGCATTCCCTCTCCGATACGGAGTAGTTCTTCTCGGCAGCGGACAGCTTCCGGCTGCCGTACGCGACGCAATAACCTCCAGATAGCGTGCAACGTAGTCTATGACTGTTGGAATATACCTATTTCCTTGTGGCGACGCGTGTTTCATCGGTCCTATCGAACCCACCGCTACGCGTCGAAATGGTTCCTCGATACGGGGTGTAGGGGAGATGGGTCGATGATCCGTTTTCAGTGCCATTCTCTGACACTTGTCACAAGAGAGACAGAACCGCTTAACATCTCCTGGGAACCCTGGCCAGTAGAATTCATTGACAGGACGTTCACGCGTCTTGGCAATTCCCATGTGTCCTTCCAGGAGACTTTCATGCGCGAGTTTCAACACTTCACCTCGCTTCTCCTTTGGCACGACGACTTGCTTGAAGAGTTCGTTTCCCTTCCTGGCGTGGCGATACAAGATCCCTTTCTTGTACACGAACTTCACCGCGCCATTCGGAGTTTCTTTCTCCGTTCCTTCTGCAGCGTGCTTATGCACCTGCGCCAGAGTTGCGTCATCCTGCTGCAGCTTTCTCAACTCGGCCGGAAGTACGTTACTGACCGGTGTTGACGTAACTTCCATCGGCTTCGGTTTTGTTTGTCGACTCTGGGACCTGGTTTCTACCGCACTCACCGGTTCCGGTGTGCAGGTTTCGGGGTTCGGTTGTGGCAACACATAACGACATCCCAGTATGACGTCATGTGAGAGCCCATCCAAGCACGCAGCTTCAATTGTCCCCTTCACGTATGGTGAATCGAGGTCAATGACAGCCACTGGCAACGAGTCACGCGCGCTGTTCGCGTACTGAACCTCAATTACCTCCCCCGTGTAGTCCTCAGGCTTCACGTATTTCTTGTCGACAAGGGCCGGAACGCTACACCCCGTGTCGTACAAGAGAGTGCACCTTCTCCGTTGACAGTTGCAGACGCAAGGTTTGCTGGTTTACAGCTTGCCTCCGTCTCGCACTTCTTTCGAGCGACGGCATTCACCTGGATCTGCCTGCCCTTGGGACAGTCCTGTGCAAAATGCCCCGAGCGCTTGCAGTTGTAGCACGTCGGCGGCCCTCGCCGTCCTGCAAGGCCCGTGGTTGAGGCCTGTCCAGGTCTATGGGTGGCATCCTTACCTGTGGATCCCCCTCCGACCTTCCCGTCGCCCTGACGGTTACGGACAGCCGGCTCTCCCTCAACCACCCGGCGCGACTCAGTGGGTCGGGGTCGGTCAGTACCCCCGGAACCTCCACTCTTCGAGTGTGCCTGCTCGTACCTCTCCGCCATGCTAGCGATCTCTTCGAGAGTCCTGTGCTCTCTTTCCGCTAGGAATACTGTCAACTCGCGACGGTAAGTACTCAGGACATGCTCCTTGAGTATAACCTCGCGTAACCCGTCGTACGATCGTTCGACTTCTGCCATCTTCATCCACTTCTCGAATAACCCTCGAACACGGGTGTGGAATTGAGAGTGGGTTTCCGTTGCCTTTTTCGTCGAGTCCCGAAAAAGTTTACGGTACGTTTCGGCGGTAAGCCAATAATGGCAAAGAAGGGCCCTTTTGAGTGCGTTGTAGTCGTCAGCATCGTCTGCGGCTAAGTTATGGTAAACTTCGCGAGCTGCACCCTGCAAAAAGGCTGAGACGTTAATCGCCCAATGTTGCTCGGGAATTTTGTGAACGCACGCGAGTTTCTCGAATTGCACAAGGAAGTCGTCAATGGACTCTTCCTTGTCGTTGAAACGCGGCATACTTATCTGTACCATTCGGTGGTCGACAATCGGTCGTACGCTTCCTCCAGAACTCGTACTGGAGTCGTCCCTATCGGCGGTCCTAGCTTCTACCCTTAATTTTTCCATTTCGAGAGCGTGGGCGAGCTCTCTTTCTTTCGCGGTCGCTGCTATCCTGGCCAGCTCCAGCTCTTTCTCTCTGTCCGCTGATATCTTGGCCAGCTCCAGCTCTTTCTGGGTCTCTCTGTCCGCTGATATCTTGGCCAGCTCCAGCTCTTTCTCTCTGTCCGCTGATATCTTGGCCAGCTCCAGCTCTTTCTCTCTGTCCGCTGATATCTTGGCCAGCTCCCTTTCGGCTGCTTTTTCGGCCTTCCATTCTTTGAGTCTCTCCTCGATGAATGTTGCCAGGCGATCTCCCTCGTAACCCAGATCTTCCTTGCCCATGGCGCGATACTCTTTAATTACCTGTCTTTCCGTAGCCATTTTATGATACTACTAACAGTAAGTGATACCTTGTCTCGACTCACTAAACAAATGACTGATGTTACAAGTGCCCAACCCAATACTCACCTGTTGACAACGACTAACTTCGCTCAGGTAAGATATTTTGCTCGATATTTGCTTCACAATTACTGCAAGTAAATGAAATCTACCACACATGCAAATATCAAAATATAACATACACAATTTCAAATAAAAAAAAAATCAAAATACACAGGATGGAAAATATCTCACAACTGTTCACTACTACTTCCTAATAAATAATACTTATGTCTAATTCAGATCCCGGACGAAGCCGCCACTGTGAGGTTTTGGTTGTGGGGGTTTGGGGTGGGGTGCCTCCAATATTTATTTAAATTATTGTAGAAGTCCCACCCAGGCTCGATTTTGGTTGGAAGTTGATTTAGTGACAGTTAGATATACAGCTCCGAGCCCCCAGTCAGCAATGCCGACGGTTAAATGAATAAAGATACAAAAAGGGTGAAGTTCAATAATGACAATTTAATAACAGTTAAAAGATCAATAGTTCAAATTTCCCAAATACAATTCTTCCGCTCGACCCTTTTCTAGCCTATCGCATCATTTGATTCGTAGTGTGAGAGATTTCCACCTGTCCTTGTGTACTACTCATCTGTGTATTCTTCTCTATCTCCTAATTCCCTCTCGTCCTCCCTGACTCCCTCCAAGTTCCTTCTCCTCCTCCTCTATTTCCTCCTCCAGACCACTTTCCTCCTCCTCCCCTTCTATCCCTCTTTCTATGTCGACTGCACGTTGTCGACTCCGACTGCACTGTCAGTCTCACTTCCGTCTCCCTCTTAGAGACTCGGGACTACTGAACTTAAACCGGAAGTTCTGTCCCCCGAAAAGCTTCCTTGTCGAAGTTTTTCCTTGTCTTACAATTCTGGTCCTAAGATTCCCGCCAAATTACGAGTGGCTTCTCTCGGAGTATCCTTTCGCTTAAACCCGCTAGATCTACTTCTCATAATCTGCCCAGGTATACTGATAAATTTACTGCACGTTTAAGCTAAAACTTCGATCTAAGGTTTACTCCCACCCTCTATCTTAATTCCAATTGGATGTCGCTGTTGACGGTCCCAATCAAACTTACTGACAATGTCTTCTCGCTTGTCTGTCTACGTGGCGGGTGAGAACACGCCCCGTTCACCCTGCGGGCTTCCCTTTGATCCCTGGACCCATGGTTTAACGTCTGGGTGTGAGGACGACAAGCCCTTTGACTGGCGGCTATTCTATGATCTGGGTGGCTGGCGACTTGCATACTCAGTTAACACTATTTTCGGCTATGTTTACACATCAAACGCGGTCATAATATATCCAACTTTTATACATTTCCTGATACCTGGACTGCGAAACGTGACACCACCACCACCCCACCCCCCCACGCTTGAGAATAAAATCGGGATTTTATTCTCCCATAATTGCTCCAAATGCAAATGTGCATTACTACGCGCAACAACAGAACAAAATACTAACGACGCTACACGCTGACTACGGACACGAATGCACGCACAACATACGGTTATTTACTGCGCGATCTATGTCATTTCAGCGCTTCGGCTCATGAAATCGGCGCCTACATTCTCGGTTCCTTTCATATCTTATCCGCATCTGATACTGCTGTAAGAACAGCGACCAACGCATCAAGCGTCCATTGGACAATTTCGCCTGTGCGAGATAGGCGAGGGGTTGGTGGTCGGTCTCCAATATGAACTTCCGCCCGTATAAGTACCGCTCGTACCGTGATATTCCGAACACGATTCCGAGGCATTCCCTCTCCGATACGGAGTAGTTCTTCTCGGCAGCAGACAGCTTCCGGCTGCCGTACGCGACTGGGAAAAGAGTCCCCTCGTGCTCTTGCAGTAGTACTGCTCCTAGGCCGGTGTCACACGCGTCAGTGCGCAGCACGAAGTCTTTGGACAGATCCGGTAGACGGACAACAGCGTCGGATGTCAGCCTATCCTTCAGCGTTAGGAAAGCTTGCTCACACGCATCCGTCCAAATAACTTTACTCGGGGCCCGTTTCCTGGTCAGGTCAGACAACGGTCCCGCAATTGCACTGAAATTGGCCACATACCTCCGGTAATACCCGGCCAATCCCAGGAATGACCTCACCTCAGTTTTCGTGGTGGGGCGTACAGCGTTTCCCAGCTGCTCCACCTTCGACCTCTCTGGGGACAGCGTGCCTTGACTCAGGGTGTGTCCCAAATAGTCCAACGTCCGGAACCCCAGGTGGCATTTAGAAGGGCGAGCAGTCAACCCCGCTTGACGTAGCCGTTCCAGAACGTCTGCTAGTAGAATTAGGTGTTCACCCCATGTCTCCGTGGCTAGCAAGAGATCATCCATGAAGTTGTGAACACCCCTATCGCGCAAGGGTTCCAACAACTTACGCATCATTCTAGTGAAGACGCTGGGCGCATTCTGGACACTGAACGGCATGACTAACCATTGGTATGTCCCGTCGGGAGTAGCAAAGGCGAGCTTTTCCCTATCCTCTTCCCTTACCGGAATTTGCCAATAGCCCTTTGACAAATTCAACTTCGAAAAATATTTCGCTTTCAAGACAGACGCGAAAATATGTTCGGGGTCAGGTAGCATTTCGACTTGAAATTCTGTCACCTGATTCAGCTTCCGGTAATCAACGCAAAAGCGATGGGTGCCATCCTTCTTCTGCACTAAGACTACAGGAGAGCTGTACGGAGAATCGGCGGGTTCGATTACTCCCAGAGCAATCATCTGCTCGATCTCTTCTCTTACCACTTGTCGTTTCGCGTGGGGCAAAGGGTAGGGTTTCCGCTGGACTGGCCGGTCATCCACCAGCTTCAACCCGAACTCGACAAGTGACGTTCTCCCGGGTATTTCCGTAAGCACATCGGAATACCCTACCAGCAACGTCTCAACCTCTTCCCGCTGCTCCATAGTCAACATGGGGTCACACTCCACGTCCGAGGGTGTCTCAGCCCTCGTTAATGGACAGCTCGGGACAGTGTTCGCCCCTTCCGTATCACCTTCGGCATCTTCAATGACAATCGTGGCAACGACAAAATCGCTGGCAGTCTCTCTTTCTCGGTATTTCTTAAGGAGATTAGCATGGTACAGCTTTTCCTTAGTCAGTAGCCGTATCCGATAGGTTTGACCCCCAACCTTCTCGGTTACGACGTACGGTCCCCTCCAAGAAACTTGCAGCTTGTTGTGTTCTTGGGGCAACAGCAACAACACCTTGTCCCCTACTTCATACTGGCGTGGTTTCGCGCGCTTGTTGTAGTACTTCGCCTGACGTGACTTCGCTCGCTTGAGGTTCCCCTGTGCGAGGGTACAAACTTCTTCCAGTTTGTTTTGCAAATCCGCGACGTACTGGTAGGTGGTACGTACCTCTTCGACAGCGTGTTCGTCCGTCCACAGCTGTCTCAGTACGGCAATGGGACCACGTACGGTCCTCCCGTACAGGAGTTCAAAGGGAGAAAACCCTAAACTCGCTTGTGGTACTTCCCGATATGCGAACAGCATGGCAGGAATATACCGATCCCAGTTTTTGGGACGGCCTTCACACAGCTTCTTAAGCGTGTTTTTCAGAGTCCCGTTAAACCGCTCGACCAGTCCATTACATTGAGGGTGATACGGTGTAGTCGTGAGGTGCTTAATCAACATCAGTCGGTTCACCTCACCCATCACGCGACTCATAAATTGGGTCCCTTGATCGGTCAAGATCTCGTCAGGCACTCCAACTCTTGACCAAATTCCAAGCAGCGCTTCAGCGACCGTTTCCGAATCAATATTATGCAACGCAACAGCCTCCGGATAGCGTGTAGCGTAATCTACGACCGTTAAAATATACCGATTTCCTTGCGATGACGCGGGTTTTATAGGTCCGATCAGATCCATCGCGACGCGTCGAAATGGCTCATCGATAATGGGTGTAATCCCCAAGGGGACGGGTCGGTGATCCGTTTTCAGTGCCATTCTCTGACACTTGTCACAGGAGAGACAGAACCTCTTAACATCTCCCTGGACCCCTGGCCAGTAGAATTCCTTGACAAGACGATCACGCGTCTTGGCAATTCCCATGTGTCCTCCCATGAGACTTTCATGCGCAAGTTTTAACACTTCACCTCGCTTCTCCTTTGGCACGACGACTTGCTTAAAGAGCTCGTTGCCTTTCCTGGCATGGCGATACAAGATCCCCTTCTTGTACACGAACTTCACCGCGCCATTCGGAGTTTCTTTCTCCGTTCCTTCTGCAGCGTGCTTATGCACCTGCGCCAGAGTTGCGTCATCCTGCTGCAGCTTTCTCAACTCGGCCGGAAGTACGTTACTGACCGGTGTTGACGTAACTTCCATCGGCTTCGGTTTTGTTTGTCGACTCTGGGACCTGGTTTCTACCGCACTCACCGGTTTCGGTGTGCAGGTTTCGGGGTTCGGTTGTGGCAACACATAACGACATCCCAGTATGACGTCATGTGATAGCCCATCCAAGCACGCAGCTTCAATTTTCCCCTTCACGTACGGTGAATCGAGGTCAATGACAGCCACTGGCAACGAGTCACGCGCGCTGTTCGCGTACTGAACCTCAATTACCTCCCCCGTGTAGTCCTCAGGCTTCACGTATTTCTTGTCGACAAGGGCCGGAACGCTACACCCCGTGTCGTACAAGAGAGTGGCACCTTCTCCGTTGACAGTTGCAGACGCGAGGTTTGCTGGTTTACAGCTTGCCTCCGTCTCGCACTTCTTTCGAGCGACGGCATTCACCTGGGTCTGCCTGCCCTTGGGACAGTCCCTTGCAAAATGCCCCGAGCGCTTGCAGTTGTAGCACGTCGGCGGCCCTCGCCGTCCTGCAAGGCCCGTGGTTGAGGCCTGTCCAGGTCTATGGGTGGCATCCTTACCTGTGGATCCCCCTCCGACCTTCCCGTCGCCCTGACGGTTACGGACAGCCGGCTCTCCCTCAACCACCCGGCGCGACTCAGTGGGTCGGGGTCGGTCAGTACCCCCGGAACCTCCACTCTTCGAGTGTGCCTGCTCGTACCTCTCCGCCATGCTAGCGATCTCTTCGAGAGTCCTGTGCTCTCTTTCCGCTAGGAATACTGTCAACTCGCGACGGTAAGTACTCAGGACATGCTCCTTGAGTATAACCTCGCGTAACCCGTCGTACGATCGTTCGACTTCTGCCATCTTCATCCACTTCTCGAATAACCCTCGAACACGGGTGTGGAATTGAGAGTGGGTTTCCGTTGCCTTTTTCGTCGAGTCCCGAAAAAGTTTACGGTACGTTTCGGCGGTAAGCCGATAATGGCAAAGAAGGGCCTTTTTGAGTGCGTTGTAGTCGTCAGCATCTTCTGCGGCTAAGTTATGGTAAACTTCGCGAGCTGCACCCTGCAAAAAGGCTGAGACGTTAATCGCCCAATGTTGCTCGGGAATTTTGTGAACGCACGCGAGTTTCTCGAATTGCACAAGGAAGTCGTCAATGGACTCTTCCTTGTCGTTGAAACGCGGCATACTTATCTGTACCATTCGGTGGTCGACAATCGGTCGTACGCTTCCTCCAGAACTCGTACTGGAGTCGTCCCTATCGGCGGTCCTAGCTTCTACCCTTAATTTTTCCATTTCGAGAGCGTGGGCGAGCTCTCTTTCTTTCGCGGTCGCTGCTATCCTGGCCAGCTCCAGCTCTTTCTCTCTGTCCGCTGATATCTTGGCCAGCTCCAGCTCTTTCTCTCTGTCCGCTGATATCTTGGCCAGCTCCAGCTCTTTCTCTCTGTCCGCTGATATCTTGGCCATCTCCCTTTCGGTTGCTTTTTCGGCCTTCCATTCTTTCAGTCTCTCCTCGATGAATGTTGCCAGGCGATCTCCCTCGTAACCCAGATCTTCCTTGCCCATGGCGCGATACTCTTTAATTACCTGTCTTTCCGTAGCCATTTTATGATACTACTAACAGTAAGTGATACCTTGTCTCGACTCACTAAACAAATGACTGATGTTACAAGTGCCCAACCCAATACTCACCTGTTGACAACGACTAACTTCGCTCAGGTAAGATATTTTGCTCGATATTTGCTTCACAATTACTGCAAGTAAATGAAATCTACCACACATGCAAATATCAAAATATAACATACACAATTTCAAATCATACAAATTCAAAATACACAGGATGGAAAATATCTCACAACTGTTCACTACTACTTCCTAGTAAATAATACTTATGTCTAATTCAGATCCCGGACGAAGCCCCCACTGTGAGGTTTTGGTTGTGGGGGATGGGGGGTGGGGTGCCTCCAATATTTATTTAAATTATTGTAGAAGTCCCACCCAGGCTCGATTTTGGTTGGAAGTTGATTTAGTGACAGTTAGATATACAGCTCCGAGCCCCCAGTCAGCAATGCCGACGGTTAAATGAATAAAGATACAAAAAAAAGGAGTGAAGTTCAATAATGACAATTTAATAACAGTTAAAAGATCAATAGTTCGAATTTCCCAAATACAATTCTTCCGCTCGACCCTTTTCTAGCCTATCGCATCATTTGATTCATAGTGTGAGAGATTTCCACCTGTCCTTGTGTACTACTCATCTGTGTATTCTTCTCTATCTCCTAATTCCCTCTCGTCCTCCCGGACTCCCTCCAAGTTCCTTCTCCTCCTCCTCCACTATTTCCTCCTCCTCCCCTTCTATCCCTCTTTCTATGTCGACTGCACGTTGTCGACTCCGACTGCACTGTCAGTCTCACTTCCGTCTCGCACTTAGAGACTCGGGACTACTGAACTTAAACCGGAAGTTCTGTCCCTGAAAAGCTTCCTGTGAAAACACAAGGATGGTACAATATTTTTCTCAGCGCTCACATCTCACACTACACGCAGCCTATCATCAGATAAGGCTATTAAATTTCACCGGTCACGCATTCATTCACACCGAAATACGCATACATTCTTCTATGGTAAAACACAACATAATAACACAACATGATGAAAGCATGGTATTAATTACTCCTATACATACAACAATAAATTGCTTCACATCAGTACATCCTCATAATTCCATTACACCAACCAATAAACAACAATCAGACGCATATCTTTACATCACAACTCATACCAAATATACAATTTTCAAATATCCATGCTCTGATATATTCACACATCTATCGTAACTAATCGTACATAAATCAATCATTTTCCTAAACTCCAATTCAAACATGCGTAAACTCTAACATAACGCATTACTAAAGGTACTGGTTACTACGAAGTAACCTACCAGCGAATTACAATATTAATTCTGACGAACTAGCAATCTACATAATTCTCTACGTAAACTCAACTTCATGTCTCAAATACGCTTATACATGAAACACAACAAGGTAATTCTACATACTAAAACAATCCCAGTAATTAAGTATACATGCTACATATACTTACAATTATGACGCCGTAATGTTTTGCAAAAATCGAGCAAATAGCTTACTGACCTTGTCGAAGCTTTTCCTTGTCTTACAATTCTGGTCCTAAGATTCCCGCCAAATTACGAGTGGCTTCTCTCGGAGTATCCCTTTCGCTTAAACCCGCTAGATCTACTTCTCATAATCTGCCCAGGTATACTGATAAATTTACTGCACGTTTAAACTAAAATTTCGATCTAAGATTTACTCCCACCCCCGGGGCCCCGAGTGGCCGAGTGGTCTAAGCGCTGATCGTTACGGATCACTGCCATCTCACCTCTGTCTGCGTGAGTTCGAGTCCAGGCTCGGCTAACGTGGGTACGTGAGAAAGCCTGCCAGTAGCTTCTCGTGGGTCGGTGGTTCTTCCCGGGGTTTTCCAGGGTTCTTCCTCCACCATTAATACTGGCCGCCATGTATAGCCTATCCTGTGCTGAAAAATGGCGTTAAACCCTATAACAACAACAACAACAACAACTCCCACCCCCTATCTTAATTCCGATTGGATGTCGCTGTGGACGGTCCCAATCAAACTTACTGACAATGTCTTCTCGCTTGCCTGTCTACGTGGCGGGTGAGAACACGCCGCGTTCACCCTGCGGGCTTCCCTTTGATCCCTGGACCCATGTTTTAACGTCTGGGTGTGAGGACGACAAGCCCTTTGACTGGCGGCTATTCTATGATCTGGGTGGCTGGCGACTTGCATACTCAATTAACACTACTTTCGGCTATGTTTACACATCAAACGCGGTCATAATATATCCAACTTTTATACATTTCCTGATACCTGGACTGCGAAACGTGACACACACACCCCCCCACGCTTGAGAATAAAATCTGGATTTTATTCCCCCATAATTGCTCCAAATGCAAATGTGCATTACTACGCGCAACAACAGAACAAAATACTAACGACGCTACACGCTGACTACGGACACGAATGCACGCACAACATACGGTTATTAACTGCGCGATCTATGTCATTTCAGCGCTTCGGCTCATGAAATCGGCGCCTACATTCTCGGTTCCTTTCACGTATCTTATCCGCATCTGATACTGTTGTAATAACAGCGACCAACGCATCAAGCGTCCATTGGACAATTTCGCCTGTGCGAGATAGGCGAGGGGTTGGTGGTCGGTCTCCAATATGAACTTCCGCCCGTATAGGTACCGCTCGAACCGTGATATTCCGAACACGATTCTGAGGCATTCCCTCTCCGATACGGAGTAGTTCTTCTCGGCAGCAGACAGCTTCCGGCTGCCGTACGCGACTGGGAAAAGAGTCCCCTCGTGCTCTTGCAGTAGTACAGCTCCTAGGCCGGTGTCACACGCGTCAGTGCGCAGCACGAAGTCTTTGGACAGATCCGGTAGACGGACAACAGCGTCGGATGTCAGCCTATCCTTCAGCGTTAGGAAAGCTTGCTCACACGCATCCGTCCAAATAACTTTACTCGGGGCCCGTTTCCTGGTCAGGTCAGACAACGGTCCCGCAACTGCACTGAAATTGGCCACATACCTCCGGTAATACCCGGCCAATCCCAGGAATGACCTCACCTCAGTTTTCGTGGTTGGGCGTACAGCGTTTCACAGCTGCTCCACCTTCGACCTCTCTGGGGACAGCGTGCCTTGACTCAGGGTGTGTCCCAAATAGTCCAACGTCCGGAACCCAAGGTGGCATTTGGAAGGGCGAGCAGTCAACCCCGCTTGACGTAGCCGTTCCAGAACGTCTGCTAGTAGAATTAGGTGTTCACCCCACGTCTCCGTGGCTAGCAAGAGATCATCCATGAAGTTGTGAACACCCCTATCGCGCAAGGGTTCCAACAACTTACGCATCATTCTAGTGAAGACGCTGGGCGCATTCTGGACACCGAACGGCATGACTAACCATTGGTATGTCCCGTCGGGAGTAGCAAAGGCGAGCTTTGCCCTATCCTCTTCCCTTATCGGAATTTGCCAATAGCCCTTTGACAAATCCAACTTCGAAAAATATTTCGCTTTCGAGACAGAAGCGAAAATATGTTCGGGGTCAGGTAGCATTTCGACTTGCAATTCCGTCACCTGATTCAGCTTCCGGTAATCGACACAAAAGCGATGGGTGCCATCCTTCTTCTGCACTAAGTCTACAGGAGAGCTGTACGGAGAATCGGCGGGTTCGATTACTCCCAGAGCAATCATCTGCTCGATCTCTTCTCTTACCACTTGTCGTTTCGCGTGGGGCAAAGGGTAGAGTTTCCGCTGGACTGGCCGGTCGTCCACCAGCTTCAACCCGAACTCGACAAGTGACGTTCTCCGGGGTATTTCCGTAAGCACATCGGAATACCCTGCCAGCAACGTCTCGACCTCTTCCCGCTGCTCCATAGTCAACATGGGGTCACATTCCACGTCCGAGGGTGTCTCAGCCCTCGTTAATGGACAGCTCGGGACAGTGTTCGCCCCTTCCGTATCGCCTTCGGCGTCTTCGATGACGATCGTGGCGACGACAAAATCGCTGGCAGTCTCTCTTTCTCGGTATTTCTTAAGGAGATTAGCATCGTACAGCTTTTCCTTAGTCGGTAGCCGTATCAGATAGGTTTGACCCCCAACCTTCTCGGTTACGACGTACGGTCCCCTCCAAGAAACTTGCAGCTTGTTGTGTTCTTGGGGCAACAGCAACAACACCTTGTCCCCTACTTCATACTGGCGGGGTTTCGCGCGCTTGTTGTAGTACTTCGCCTGACGCGACTTCGCTCGCTTGAGGTTCCCCTGTGCGAGGGTACAAACTTCTTCCAGTTTGTTTCGCAAATCCGCGACGTACTGGTAGGTGGTACGTACCTCTTCGACAGCGTGTTCGTCCGTCCACAGCTGTCTCAGTACGGCGATGGGACCACGTACGGTCCTCCCATACAGGAGTTCAAAGGGAGAAAACCCTAAACTCGCTTGTGGTACTTCCCGATATGCAAACAGCATGGCAGGAATATACCGATCCCAGTCTTTGGGGCGGCCTTCACACAGCTTCTTAAGCGTGTTTTCCAGAGTCCCGTTAAACCGCTCGACCAGTCCGTTACATTGAGGGTGATACGGTGTAGTCGTGAGGTGCTTAATCGACATCAGTCGGTTCACCTCACCCATCACGCGACTCAAATTGGGTCCCTTGATCGGTCAGTATCTCGTCAGGCACTCCGACTCTTGACCAAATTCCAAGCAGCGCCTCAGCGACAGTTTCCGAATCAATATTACGCAACGTAACAGCCTCCGGATAGCGTGTAGCGTAATCTACGACCGTTAAAATATACCGATTTCCTTGCGACGACGCGGGTTTTATCGGTCCGATCAGATCCATCGCGACGCGTCGAAATGGCTCATCGATAATGGGTGTAATCCTCAAGGGGACGGGTCGGTGATCCGTTTTCGGTGCCATTCTCTGACACTTGTCACAGGAGAGACAGAACCTCTTAACATCTCCCTGGACCCCTGGCCAGTAGAATTCCTTGACAAGATGATCACGCGTCTTGGCAATTCCCATGTGTCCTCCCATGAGACTTTCATGCGCGAGTTTTAACACTTCACCTCGCTTCTCCTTTGGCACGACGACTTGCTTAAAGAGTTTGTTGCCATTCCTGGCGTGGCGATACAAGATCCCCTTCTTGTACACGAACTTCACCGCGCCATTCGGAGTTTCTTTCTCCGTTCCTTCTGCAGCGTGCTTATGCAACTGCGCCAGAGTTGCATCATCCTGCTGCAACTTCCTCAACTCGGCCGGAAGTACGTTACTGACTGGTGTTGACGTAACTTCCATCGGCTTCGGTTTTGTTTGTCGACTCTGGGACCTGGTTTCTACTGCACTCACCAGTTTTGGTGTGCAGGTTTCGGGGTTCGCTTGTGGCAACACATAACGACATCCCAGTATGACATCATGTGATAGTCCATCCAAGCACGCAGCTTCAGTTTTCCCCTTCACGTACGGTGAATCGAGGTCAATGACCGCCACTGGCAATGAGTCATGCGCGCTGTTCGCGTACTGAACCTCAATTACCTCCCCTGTGTAGTCCTCAGGCTTCACGTATTTCTTGTGGACAAGGGCTGGAACGCTACACCCCGTGTCGTACAAGAGCGTGGCACCTTCTCCGTTGACAGTTGCAGATGCGAGGTTTGCTGGTTTACAGCTTGCCTCCGTCTTGCACTTCTTTCGAGCGACGGCATTCACCTGGGTCTGCCTGCCCTTGGGACAGTCCCTCGCAAAATGCCCCGAGCGCTTGCAGTTGTAGCACGTCGGCGGCCCTCGCCGTCCTGCAAGGCCCGTGGTTGAGGTCTGTCCAGGTCTATGGGTGGCATCCTTACCTGTAGATCCCCCTCCGACCTTCCCGTCGCTCTGACGGTTACGGACAGCCGGCTCTCCCTCAACCATCCGGCGCGACTCAGTGGGTCAGGGTCGGTCAGTTCCCCCGGAACCTCCACTCTTCGAGTGTGCCTGCTCATACCTCTCCGCCATGCTAGCGATCTCTTCGAGAGTCCTGTGCTCTCTTTCCGCTAGGAATACTGTCAACTCGCGACGGTAAGTACTCAGGACATGATCCTTGAGTATAACCTCGCGTAACCCGTCGTACGATCGTTCGACTTCTGCCATCTTCATCCACTTCTTGAATAACCCTCGAACACGGGTGTGGAATTGAGAGTGGGTTTCTGTTTCCTTTTTCGTCGAGTCCCGAAAAAGTTTATGGTACGTTTTGGCGGTAAGCCAATAATGGCAAAGAAGGGCCTTTTTGAGTGCGTTGTAGGCGTCAGCATCTTCTGCGGCTAAGTTATGGTAAACTTCGTGAGCTGCACCCTGCAAAAAGGCTGAGACATTAATCACCCAATGTTGCTCGGGAATTTTGTGAACGCACGCGAGTTTCTCGAATTGCACAAGGAAGTCGTCAGTGGACTCTTCCTTGTCGTTGAAACGTGGCATACTTATCTGTACCTTTCGGTGGTCGACAATCGGTTGTATGCTTCCTCCAGAACTCGTACTGGAGTCGTCCGTATCGGCGGTCCTAGCTTCTACCCTTAATTTTTCCATTTTGAGAGCGTGGGCGAGCTCTCTTTCTTTCGCGGTCGCTGCTATCCTGGCCAGCTCCAGCTCTTTCTGGGTCTCTCTGTCCACTGCTATCCTGGCCAGCTCCAGCTCTTTTCCAGCTGCTTGCTTGGCCATCTCCTTTTCGGCCTTCCATTCTTTGAGTCTCTCCTCGATGAATGTTGCCAGGTGATCTCCCTCGTAACCTAGATCTTCCCTGCCCATGGCGCGATGCTCTTTAATTACCTGTCTTTCCGTAGCCATGTTATGATACTACTAACAGTAAGTGATACCTTGTCTCGACTCACTAAACAAATGACTGATGTTACAAGTGCCCAACCCAATACTCACCTGTTGACAAACGACTAACTTCGCTCAGGTAAGATATTTTGCTCAATATTTGCTTCACAATTACTGCAAGTAAATGAAATCTACCACACATGCAAATATCAAAATATAACATAATTTCAAATCATAAAAATTCAAAATACACAGGAGGGAAAATATCTCACAACTGTTCACTACTACTTCCTAATAAATAATACTTATGTCTAATTCAGATCCCGGACGAAGCCGCCACTGTAGAGGGTCGCCCCACTGTGAGGTTTTGGTGGTGGGGGATTTGGGGTGGGGTGCCTCCAATATTTATTTAAATTATTGTAGAAGTCCCACCTAGGCTCGATTTTGGTTGGAAGTTGATTTAGTGACAGTTAGATATATAGCTCCGAGCCCCCAGTCAGCAATGCCAACGGTTAAATGATTAAAGATACAAAAGGGTGAAGTTCAATAATAACAATTTAATAACAGTTAAAAGATCAATAGTTCGAATTTCCCAAATGCAATTCTTCTGCTCGACCCTTTTCTAGCCTGTCGCATCATTTGATTTGTAGTGTGAGAGATTTCCACCTGTCCTTGTGTACTACTTATCTGTGTATTCTTCTCTATCTCCTAATTCCCTCTCGTCCTCCCTGACTCCCTCCAAGTTCCTTCTCCTCCTCCTCTATTTCCTCCTCCAGACCACTTTCCTCCTCCTCCCCTTCTATGCCTCTTTCTATGTCGACTGCACGTTGTCGACTCCGACTGCACTGTCAGTCTCACTTCTGTCTCCCTCTTAGAGACTCGGGACTACTAACTTGCACCGGAAGTTCTGTCCCCAAAAAGCTTCCTTGTTGAAGCTTTTCCTTGTCTTACAATTCTGGTCCTAAGATTCCCGCCAAATTACGAGTGGCTTCTCTCGGAGTATCCTTTCGCTTAAACCCGCTAGATCTACTTCTCATAATCTGCCCAGGTATACTGATAAATTTACTGCACGTTTAAGCTAAAATTTCGATCCAAGATTTACTCCCACCCCCTATCTTAATTCCGATTGGATGTCGCTGTGGACAGTCCCAATCAAACTTACTGACAATGTCTCCTCGCTTGTCTGTCTACGTGGCGGGTGAGAACACGCCCCGTTCACCCTGCGGGCTTCCTTTTGATCCCTGGACCCATGTTTTAACGTCTGGGTGTGAGGATGACAAGCCCTTGGACTGGCGGCTATTCTATGATCTGGGTGGCTGGCGACTTGCATAATCAATTAACACTGCTTGCGGCTATGTTTACACATCGAACGCAGTCATAATATATCCAAGTTTATACATTTCCTGATACCTGGACTGCGAAATGTGACATTGAGGATAGTCTTATAAGTGACCTGCAAAATTCGTCATTTGTGACAGCAATGGCAGATGGAAGCACTGACATATCCAACAATAAATGCCTTGTGATATATGTTCAGATTATTTCTGATGACATGAAACCATCAACAAGATTTTTAACAAATATAGAACATTCAGATGCTTCTGGCAAGGGAATCGCCTTATTGGCTTTAGTCACATTATATAACTAAAATTTTTGTTGTATATTTGAATAATATAATTATTTTTTAAAAACTACTGAAGACTGATCATTGGCTTGAATAGGATTCATTGGTTTGGTTTGGATTTTGACTCACTGTATTTTGCCTTGATGAGTCAAATGACTTACATGAAGCCATTTGTAGATAAAACACTGGTACAGTTGCTGAGAAAGAATTGTAAGATGCATACTCACTTAAAAAATTATATTGTAATTCTAATTGCTGCAAGAATTCTGTTATTTCTGCAAAGGTTTACAACCAATCATTTTGTACAGATATGCTGTTATTACTGATGACAGATTAAAAGCATCACAATTGCTATCAAAATGTATGGTTCCTTTTTGCTATTAAGAATGCAACACATGAATTGCCACATTTACAATAAATTGTCCTCAGTGTCAATATAATATAGTATACAGTGTGATAACTTACCATCATCAAGTTTTCATTAACTCGTTAACCCCACATGCCACATTTACATGTCATGAGGTTGTACCCTACTACCAATCTCTGTACTTCCAACATCATTTACGATCCACCACAGCAGGTGGTATTACTGAAAAGTAGACAGAGGTAGCTCTACAATGATGCAAAATAATTTAGACTTTATACTTGCATTACAAAATATAGCTGAAAAAATGTAAAATTTGAGGCATTATTTTTTAGGTCAAAAATTAATGGCTGTTGGAAGCAGAGTATATGTATGGATTTTAGACTTTTTAGGCTTGGGATCTTAAGCAGACCAGTCCAAACCACACACGGATAGATGAACCTTGGCAAAAGATTGAATAAGTTTGAGATTTGGAGTAAAAAAAAAGTGACTAGGACATGAAAATTATTGGTCCAGCAGAAAAAAAAAGTCAAACTTTTACCCTCATGCACATGTGAGAATGAAATACCCAATCCAAAACAACTTTCATAATACAACTAGGCATCCAGCTAAATGAATTTCTCTCAAAAGCAGATGTATTCAGAAGTAACCCCAAAATGCATTTCCTACCCCCATTGCAGGCAAAAATGACAAGAATCTCCAGGGGTTAATGAATTAAGATAAATTATCATCATCTTCTGTTGTTGTTGTTGTTGTTGTGGGGCTTAACGCCATTTTTCAGCACACGATAGGCTATACATGGTGGCCAGTATTAATGGTGGAAGAAGAAACCGGGAAATCCCCGGAAAGAACCACCGACCCACGAGAAGCTACTGGCAAGCTTTCTCACATATCCACCATCATCTTCTGTAAAGTTGGCATTATCAGGCTTGCATTTATGTGATAGAGGTTTGATAATTGTTTACTTAATTTCTCATATCACCCCTATTGAGGTGCAAACCTCAATGATTCAGTTTTACCAGTTATTAATTTAACAGCCTGTGCATCAAAGACACGGTCATTTCTATTTTTTTGACTACACCACTCCGTCGATAACTCGTGCCCTGATAACTCGCGAACCTGCTTATAACGCGGGGTCAGGCGTGGATCCCATTTTTTTAACTGGAAAATACCCCCAAAATTGATCCATATTTATTGAACTTGAAGAAAATCACGATCAAAATTAATAACGGAAACTTTGATATATCGCTCGTTTTATCGTCGAAAATGGTAGATAGGACCTGAAATTTTAATCAACATTATGAAATATCAAATTTAAAAATAAGTCATACAATTTTTTACATTTTCTTTCCAAATGGTTGTGCACCATAATTAATGATATGTAAGGAAATTTCAATCAATGAAAATGTCAGGCCGAGTGGAGGAAGTACTTTAATAAATACATACAAATTAAATAAAATTTTTTATCAATTGAAATTTATGTTCTAGTTCTATCTTTTAGTTCCTTTTAAGTGTAATCATAAATGCAAAATGTGTCCTCTTGTAATTAAATGTAAAATGTGTCAATCTACTGTAACAGCTATGTCCACGAGCGTTTCTCTGAGAACCAAATTAGGTGCCGACCATGTTTTGATAACTGACTTGCGGAAGTATTTGTTGTATTGTTGCACTGAATTAAAAGCTGGCCTCCTTTGTATTATCATGTTAATTATGTCTTTTGACTCAAATAAAGGAGCTGGAATAAAAGAAAAGTTAAAAGGCACGAAAATCCTACAAACTCAAAATCTAGCGGTCCCAGTTGTATGTCGGGTGAACTTGCTTAATTTGATCAGTCACTGTTATAAATGTTATTGTGTATGTAACATAAACTATCTTAAATTAACCGACTCACTGGTAACTGTGATCAAAGATAGCAAGGCAAGCAAGTGAAATGAATACTTCATAAAATAAAGAGCAACAGATACGGACCATTGTGGGCAAGCGATTTTCAGAGAATTCTTGAACTGGCACTTAGAGATATCCTCAGGGATGATAAGAAGTTTCATTATTACTTCCAGTGAAATTATGACATCAATAGTGTACTAATTGAACAATACAAAAATTGAGATTCGACGTAGATGATTGTCTCACGAAATAAATTTCGATTGTTTTTGAAAAAAAGGAATCTTGTTTGGTGGGGTATCGACAGTTAGTCTAGTTCCCCGCTCTTTTGACTCCCGATTTGGCAGGATACTATTAAATACCACTCCGGGAACCAGACTCGTCAAGAAAACAAAAAGCAGTGATGTAATACACAGTTGTTTTCGCGTACACGTGATGGTTGTTGAAACCAGTTGGAACGATATTTCACATGCTGGACATTTTGAAAATAAATGTTATTTAAACAGAAAAATGAACAGCTTCATTAGAAAAAGCATGTTATTAAAAATTATTATCGACGTGATTGTAAAATGAGCATTCAGTCATTAAACGGCCCATTTCCCTAACCCGATCCCCCCTCCGCTGTTTTCTCAATATCTATGCGAATTTTTTCAACTTTTGGAGGTCCCTCGGTAACTCGCGCCCTCGCTTATAGTGCGGTCTGTGTTTGTGGACCCCGTTGCGCGCGAGTTATCAAGGGAGAGGTGTAATTTGCAAGCTTTATAAATTGTCTGCAACTAAAAATGTTATAAAGCTGTGGTTAGCAATGTTAAAATGTAATGGCAGACATATTAAGTCTTTGTGTTTAGTCTTGTTGGTTTACTTCGATTAAACAGTCTTTGAGGTTCTATATTTAAATTTGTCAGTGGCTGCACATTAAATTATGACTGTTGCACCAAGGAATGAAGCAAACGGGTAACCAGAAAAAAACTTAGCCCTGTATTTGTGACCAATTTTGGGTGACATTTTCAGGTTTTCCATCACAGACTTAAGGACATAAAAATGTTTGCTGAAATATTAAGTAATTCATTCTTTTGGATATATTATTAAATAGTTTTCAGCATCCATACATACTTTATTTGTGTTGCTTTTTGTTTTAAAAATGTCAGTTGTATGACTGCACAAAATGTTTTATAATGTTTTTTATATTTAAATAGTTGGCAAACTGGTAACTGAAATAATTTGAAGCACGCTTACATATCTTTCATATTAATGAAAAGAAAAGACATTTTAAAAAATTCACCAGAATATCATGATAGTATGCCTTGATGTTTAGGATTATGTATCTGAAAACTTGTGAACATGTTAGTAGGCTTACTTATGGCCTTGCAGTTAAAAGAAAGGAATATTTGTGTGCACCCATGGGGGGGGGGGGCTGGCTTGTATAGTGTTACCTTTGTCGGTTGTCACACCATGTATGTTTGATTTTCACTTTTTTCCTACAAAATTTTGTGGTGTTATGGACCCTATTTAGCTTGGAGCTCAGCCCTTCAGTTACATTATATTAGCATGGGCATCCTACATGTCTTAACAGATAGATCTCTGCCTCAGATATATGGTATATACTTACAAGTCAGGACAGACTGAAAAATAATATACCCATATCTGCTGTCGCATTGTGTAATGGCAGATGTGTTTCTATAGGCTTTTCTGTTGGAACCAATTTGTACACGAGTATATATGGTACATCTCTTTTTCAAACCAATGAGTGGCCTTAAAAGAGAGTTCTATTGTACTTAATTCACATGTCTTGTAAGATAGGGTTTGGCATATTTCATTAACATTTGACTTGAAAAGGTATAGTCGGACTCGAACCACATAATGTGGCTATTTCTTTTCTGAGAACACCACCTGTGTTGAGTATGTTGCTTTTCAGATCTCAGCTGTATAGGTTAGATAAATTCATAATGCATTCAAGACATAGACCATATTCTATTGTTATTATTGTTAACAACTTGTTTTGCTTGAGTTTAATGTATTTGGGTGTATAGTTGGCACTATTTGGTACAGATTTCCTACCCCAAATATAAACTTCACTCCAATTTCGTTTTGCTTTTTTTATTCAGCTTTTTCCGTTCTTTATATCAAAATTAGGTTACAGTTAGGGATACTTTTATGATTAGGTCACAACATTGGATATTTTTATATGGATTAGATTTAGGAATACTATATAATGGCAGTAGAGTTAGGGATACTATATAATGGCAGTAGAGTTAGGGATACTATATAATGGCAGTAGAGTTAAGAATACTATATAATGGCAGAGTTAGGGATACTATATAATGGCAGTAGAGTTAAGAATACTATATAATGGCAGTTGAGTTAGGGATACTATATATTGGCAGTAGAGTTAGGGATACTATATAATGGCAGTAGATTTAGGATACTTTTATAATAGCAGCAGAGTTAGGGATACTATATAATGGCAGTTGAGTTAGGGATACTATATATTGGCAGTAGAGTTAGGGATACTATATAATGGCATTAGATTTAGGGATACTTTTATAATGGCAGTAGATTTAGGGATTCTTTCATAATGGCAGTAGATTTAGGGATACTTTCATAATGGCAGTAGAGTTAGGGATACTATATAATGGCAGTAGAGGTGGGGATACTTTTATAATGGCAGTAGAGTTACGGATACTTTTATAACAACAGTATAAACTGTCCAGATATTATTTTTGTTTATCGGTTACACCTCAGTGTACAGCACCAATTGTGACCGGTTGGATTCTTTTTATATTTGTCACGTTCTTTTAACTAAAGTTAGCCAACAGAAACAGTTGTCATCTGCTCTAGAGCAAATGTCTTTTCCCTCAACAAACCAGTGAGGAAACATAACATTATATCAGTTGATCAAGTCAGGGATGAAAGTGACCATTACTGTATGTTACTGTGTTGACAAAAGTTGGACCTTTGCAGGTCTTGTTTTATGATGGGTTCACAGTTAGGGTCTGTTAGTATGGACTGTGATTGGGTTCACCATTACGGTCTGTTAGTATGGACTGTGATTACTTACTGTGGTAATGAGTAGCCGAGCATGTGGATTAGTCTGGCCGATTACTAACCGAAATCACTGAGCTCTCATAGATAAATTTCGGCATCCTGTTGCAGGTATCCAGAGGAACAATTTGTTGATCAAATGTTTGCCTCTGGAAAAAAAAAAAATTCCATTTTAATTTTCAACATTATCATTTCTTAATAATAATTTTGAGTTTCCTCACCAGGCTTTCACATTGGGAAAAAATGGTTGCCCAGCTTTAACTTACAGTTGTCCTGGGTTCCCGTGAAATGGATTTTTCTGCTTCTGAAAAGTGGTTTTAGAATACATTATTATTTCCATTACATTATTATTTCCTTGTATGTGTAAATGTCATTTTCTGTCAGAGATGTAGAACACATCTCCAACTAATTCAGTTTTATCTGTAATTATTTCTGATTAACCAAAGATAAAGGTTTAAATAGACTGATCTTCTAACACAACTCTTCCTAGGTAATTTAAATTCCAGTTGAACCAATAATATAATTTATGTCATTGTCTCAGGGCAGGGTCAGCATGATGCTATCTTGGCTTAACAGGAACTTAATGTGCACAGTAACAAGAAGAAAATCAAAGCGCATTGCATGTGTATACTCTGGCAAATAAATGACTGACTGCTTTTGAGTTTTGCATGAGGGATAGAATGAATTTGAGTACAATATTGGACTTGGGCAAGACTTAGATTATTCAGATACATTGGGGTATGGCTTACAGCTTGATATGACTGTTATATTAGCTTACTTTTGTAGAGCTACCTAATTAGTTCAGCTGTGTAAAAAGTGTCTTTTGTTTATGTGTATATACATTCAATTTTATCTCATGTTTAATGAGAATTAATCTCTTTTTCAAAAGTTTGGTAAAATCTTACTAATTAAATTATAACTTTGCACAATAAAGATTCACAGAAGTGTTGTGTAGAAAAAAAGTTGAATTCTGATTCATATATTTTCATTTGAGAGTAAGAATAATTCTTAATTTCTAGGTTATTTTCATCACAATTAAGGAATTCAAAGAATATATAGTATAACAGCCTCGAAATTGTATCAGAATATGACTAATAAAATTTATCCTTTTTGCTTATAAAGTTTAAATTGGTTGCAAGAAATAATGGTTGGCATAATAGCAAAACACATTATGCATTCCAAAGTTCAGTATTTTTTACTGCCATTGTTCACATGAAATAAGTAAAGCTTCTTACATTTGTTTTGGTGTAGTTGCCAGATATAAAGCATTTCTGGGTAATTGTCATAGGAAGTGATCAGAAATGATGCAGGGAAATTTGCAAAATTGATGTGATGTGGATTGCTGATTGTGTCAGTATTGATTTTATTATTGTTGTAATTGTTGCTAATGCTAACATTTTTGTTTCTTTCTTACTGGGACTCCATTACACAATATATAGAGCAGGGAGATAAACCTCGTAAGTACTTGTCTGTCCTTGGACAGTACAAGGATGTTCATATGTATGTATGTATGTATATATGTGTGCCAGTGTTTGTGTCTGTAATACGCTTAAACATTGACTCGCTTTTCAATATTGATTGTTTTAATATTTGTATTATTGCATCTTTAATAATAGGCAAATTATATTGTGAAATTTATGTATCAATTTATAGCCTGTGTATGCGATTGGGTGGGGTCCTATTAAAAACTGTAATAGACAATTATTTCTGTATTTTTAAGACAAGAACATATGTTTGTTTACAGGAGGGGGTTCTCCTTTGAAAAACAAGACCAACATATTTTTTAAAACATAAAATTTGTGTTTAATATCAGTAATATGTTACATGTCACTATTGTAAAGCTTACCAATTCCACAATGGAAAACCGTCATTGTTGAGAAATGTGCAATCCTCCCATGCTAACTAGTTTTAGAACATGGGCATTAACCCAGTATGATTCCATGTTACAGGCCCATGCACAACAGCACCTCTTTACTGGATGACATCTTTCAAGACATGGAAGAAAAGTGCTTGCTTTAAGACCTCGGAGATGATTCAGTGTATCAGTACCTCATAGTCATATTTCTTTAATAGCAAAACATTGCCCCTCAGCCCCGAAGTTTTGGAAAAACTTTGTTTTGATAGTATAATGATATCTTTTCAGTGTTTTATGCACAAAGAGTCATCTACCTTCCCTACTCATTGTAGGTTCAGGATGTAATTGTAGGAATATGTGAAAATTTCTAATGGGTCATCAAAAATGTTCATTCATATGTTTTCACTTTGAGAGTTTTTATGTTAAGGGAGGGAGGAGCTTCATATTTTAGTTTAATTGCGGTATTGTTATTTAATTCAGTGTGCATGTTTAAAATCTAATTTATCTCCTAATGCCTTAGCAGAAGTTTCATGTTCCTCCTTCCATTTTTTAATGCTTGTCACATTGCTATAATTCTTAAATATTTCATTGTTTACAACTTGTTTACTCTGAGGTTTTCATTTATTAATAAGTAGAAACAACTACAAGGCTTTTGCAGCCCTTGTTGTAATTATACATCATCGATTGTTTTTGTTCATGTGAAGAAATTTCTTGTTTCAGAAATGTCTTTTTTGATGTCACAGAAGGAAGATATCATCATGTACCACCATGGATGACTTCTCTATGTTGGCTTACAAAAGTGTTGAGGTTTGAAGATCGCACATACTCAGGAGAGATTGTTACGAGAGAGGATTAGTTCCCCTTCCCCTAAGAGGCTTAGGAGGGATGAGGAATTGTCCTTGTCCTTTAGAAAAGGCACATATTTTACTCGAGATGGAAAAGCTGAAGGGGCAAGGTGATGAAGGCTACCAACTCCCCTACTTTTCCCAGGGTGGGAGGTTGGGTTGGGTTGGTTAGGCCTAGGGACACCTCATCCTTCTGTAGTGCATCCCTCTTCATTCATTACAAGTAGGTGCTTGATTAGCCCTCTTCAGAAGCCATGTTGAGCATCATGGATGATTGGTGAGTCCCTTCCGTGGTGAAGGAGAGTTTACATCTGCAATTCACAGAATTACCTCCTCTTTCAAGGACATCCATCTTATTGGTCAAATACACTGAAATTAAAGAAAGAGGTGCAGTAGAGAGGGTTCAAAACATTCAGTTTCCAGCCTTCTATTCCTGGATATTTTTTATACCCAAAAAGGTGAGAAACTGGTTGATGATAAATAGTTCCTCCTAAACAAACTTCGGCAAAAGGAAGCCTTCAAGATGTAAAATGCAGCAAGTTTCTAGTGCTATCAGGCCTGGAGACTAGGCACTGTTCATTGATCTTCAAGATGCTTATGTCTACATTCCAGTCACAAGAAATTGTTCCATCAGACAGGAAATAATTCAGTTATGAGCCATACTAACAGTTTGGTCTAACCTCAGTGTCCAGGGTCTTCACCAGAATTTTATTCCATATCCTTTTTTTGATACAAAAGATGCATTTAACGTGATAATACAAAGGGGGTCAGATATCAAAACACAATCAGCACTTAATTAGGTTCTCAGAAAAACACTCATGGACTTAGCTGTTACAGTAGATTGACACATTTTATGTTTCAATACAAGAGGGTACATTGCATTTATGATCATTACACTTTAACCTAACTGAAGATAGAACTAAATTACAAACTTCGCTTGATAAGAAACCTTATTTAATTGGTTATTATTTTCTAAAGTACTGCCTCCACTAGGCATAAGTGACATTTTCATTGATCAAAATTTTATTGAATATTGTTATTTACAGTATACTAAGAATGTCGCTTGGAAAGAAAATGTAACAAAATTTATGAATTCTTTTTAAAAGTTGACAATTTCATTATGTTGTTTCATTGGTCCTATCTACAGTTTTCACCAATAAAACTTGCGATATACAAAAGTTTGTTACTAATTGTGATAATGGTTTTCTTGAAGTTCAGCAAATAGGGGTAAATTTTGGGGTAATTACTGGTTTTAACAATGGGATCCACACATGACCCTGCATTATAAGTGGGTTTGTGCATTATCAGTGCTGTTAGAGATAGATTTTATAGCCCTGTCAAACACTTGGTTTAGCCATTTCAGGTGATCTACAAGGCATAATTGATAGATGTGTTCAGTTTATGCATAATACAAGTTAAAGGGGTGGGTGAGAAGTATGAACAAAAAGAAATTCAGAATTAGGTAAACCTAATGCAAAACCAATGTTCAAAACTGGAGGTTATTTTCATTTTATAACAGATACATTTGTTTCTGCTGCAGATACCAGTTTCACAACTAAGTTTACATATCAATATGCATTTTGGCTAAATTGCAAAAGATGATGATGATATGATGGATGTACAGGAGAAAGTAACTGCTACTGCAGTATTGGGGTAAAAAAAAGCTATTTTCCCCCATCTGTACAAACTAACTGGCCGCACCAGTTCATCTTTTTTATTTTAATATACAATGCTAGGTTGTTCTTGTAGACCAAACTTTAGAAGAAGTAGAACTTGTCGTAATGAGTGGGCTTCCACTAGTTATAGTGGGCACAATCCCCTGTCCCTCAATCCATGTCCATCTGATTGAGTGAGCAATGCTGTAAAACTTGTGTATTGTTGGAATAAATTTCCCTATTTTCTGGGTTGGGTTTGTGTTCTCTCTCTCTCTATTTCTCTCTCTCTCTCTCTCTCTCTCTGTGTCTCTGTCTGTCTCTCTCTATCTCTCTACCCCCCATGGATAGATCTGTTGAGGACTCTGCAGATCAGGACTTGTTGACATTTTGCTTTCATCTTGCTCTTTTGTGGATCTTCAACTCTGCAGCAGACTTGGTACAAAAGGGAGACCCCATTGACATGATCTCCAGGCTCTCCTGTTGGCAGTCTGGAAACCACACGAGGATTCTCTTCCAAATTGAATTTCTCATGGATCGAACATTCAGTACCACTTTGAGTGTTGGTACCGTCATGAAAAATTGCTTAACTGAATTCACTGCATACTACCAGACCCTCTCCTATCTGTACACTGATGCATAAGATTTAGGGTAGGGCACTCATCTAGAGCCAGAAAGACTACTTCTTAAGGACATTTTTGCCAGAAAGAAAGTAGCTTCCACATAAACAACTTGAAAACAAGAGCCATTCTCTTCACCCTCATCTTTGCTAGCCAAGATTCCGATATGACAACCCATCTACACCTTGGCAGATTGAAGAGATAGTTTAGTGCTTTGTCCTAGTGACATCTATTGGATTTCATGAGTTGCCTACCTTAGTTTGTAATGCCAGCTAACCAATAGAGTATAACAATAGTGCATTGTAAATGGCTGAAAATGGTGGAGGCAATTGATTTTAAAAGGATACTATGTAAGTTTAACATCGAAAGTGTGACTATGTACCATATGGAAGCCATTACAGGTGTATTTTAGTGAAAGGTACATGTACAGGCACAGACCAGCAGTGGAGAATGGCTTATTTATCAGTCCATTCAAGTTGTGTGCACCTCTTGTTTCAGTCATGTAGGAACAGTGTTCAAATTTGAACAACTTAATTTTGTTGGATGCGGTGGCTTGCTGCCACATCCAATGAAATTCACAGACCCAAAGCAGAGAAATATCTGCTCAATACGCCAAGGTGTAGATAGGGTTATCATATCAGAACCTTGGCGAGCAAAGATGCTTCGCCCTGAGAAGTTGCTAAGATTAGGTTGGGGGTCATTGTATGATGATCTCCGCAGACAACACATCAGTGGTTGTGTACCTTAGGTAACAGAGGCACTCGAGCTCATTCTCTCAGCATGGAAACCTGGAACCTTCTACAGGAATTGCACTCTCCTCAGTCAGCACATTCCAGGGAAGAAAAATATCCTTGCAGACAGTTGATTGAGAACAGGCAGGGTAATTTTAACAGATTGGTCTCTCTATCAAGCAGTTGCACAGACCGTGTTCTGTCTGTGTTGGCAACCTCAAGTTGAATTGTTTGCCACATGACTGAACAAGAAGCTACTATGTTATCTGACAGTTCAAGATCAAAGATCTGGGCAGTGGATGCTTACATCCTGAGGTGAGATCATCTGTTTGTTTATGCATTCCCACCCTTCAGATTGATCTCTCAGGTACTTCAGAAGATTAGGACAACCACAGCTCCTGATTGTCCAAGGTCTTGGTCCTATAACATTCTTGACGTGTTGATAGACTAACCCAGGTGGAATAATGTTCTGTCACAGCACACCAAGCCAACTTGCCTCATTGCTGCCATCTCTGATTTAGCTCCCCAGTCACAGTTGCATCTTGCTGAGAATGATCAGGATAGACTTCTTTGCTTAGTTACGACTCTTGGGTTTATATCGGATCTTAAAAAGGGAGAGGGAAGGGTAGGAATTGGCTATTCCTTCCCTAAAAGGCATAGCTGATATTCAGCATCTGCCATCTTTTAGATGGATTTCACTTACTATTAAGAGAGCTTATCAGTCTGTCACTGAGAGAGACCTTTCATTGATGAGAATTATACTCATAAAGTAAAGGCGATCACCACCATAGTCCTACAATGTAAGACATAGGACATGTTGTTTTTGTTTTAGTGCTATATCTTACTACCCAAATAACTGCCTTGTATAGTGTGTTCCAATGTTGGTTGACATCAGAACGAGTAGTCAAAATTTCAGGAATATCTCACACACTTGGCAGCCTATGTTGACACTCTTTCACTAATTTATGTGTAATTAATATACTTACTGTGCCGTCTTTATCCTGGTGGAATCAAAATATGACACCAACAAATGAACACATTTTCATGTTCCGTTGACATACATTTGAATTTGTTGCAATGCGATGGTAGTCGAGTTACTCTGAAGTATGTTCAAGTAGGTTCGTGTGTGGAATATGTTTCTTGAACGAAACGAAACGTTGCTTACAGTTCCAATAGGCATAATATATTTTTATTCGTTTCATTAAAGAATAATATTTCAACTTAACCTGATTTCGGCATTCCCAGCTTTCATCACTTTCCAGCCAACTTAAATGTAGGCCAACGAAACTTGAAAACAGGTCCATTTCTTTTGTGAGAATTTGAATTTATTAGAGAAAAGACATGAGGGTGAGTAAAGTCTGACAAAAATGTTATAACTTTACTTTGTAGAAAAGCGTCATTACTTGTTGCCAGTTGTGTGTGATATTCCTGAAAATTTGACTTTCGTTACACTGTTAGTCGACATCAAAACACGCTACACAGCGCCGTTAGGCAGTAAGACACATCACTCCCCAGAACAAAAATATCGGGTGATGTGTCTTACGTTGTAGGACTTTCACCACCAGAGCCAGGTAATTTTTTTTTCTTATTCCAAACACAAACAATGACCCAGCTGACCATTATTTTGCAAAAGTGGCTACTTCTCCTTATGATGAGTAATTTTGTTTCACCAGAGGTCATCAACGTCCCATTACATGAATCCATCCATACAGTAGCGACAGGCAACATTTAGTTACAGATAATAACATGGAGGGTGGGGTGGGTGGGTTAAACTAATTTTAAGATGTAATACCTACCTGGCACTATTAGAGGCCTTCCATTCATCCCATTCTGATGTCCTTCATTAGTCAATGCCAACGAAAAGAATGGGGCACTGTTGTGAATGGGCTATGACGTTTTTTGAAAATGGTACATATGTCATACATAGAGATTTTCCATTGTGGAAAGGGTAAGCTATATCAATAATTAGTTTTACCCTCCCCTTACATATTTAGCTTAAATCGCAACGATTTTGTGGCCTGGTCATTAGGTCCCAGAGGCCCCAGTGTTGGGTGTACTTTTATCATGGAAGAAAAGTATTTTATGGAGAGGAGTCAGAGCAGATTGCAGTCATTGTTCTACAGCAATCTGAAGCCTTTTTTATTCCCTTATTCATGTACTTAACAGTTCCAGCCTACATTTCAAATGTAGCACAATTCAGAGAATGTGGATAAGATAATTCAAAGCTATTTGTAAAGGACATGTGTTTTTTTTTGTGCCATAACCGAAATAATCGGGCCCTCCAATTTTTGGGACACCATATCTTCAACATTTTTAATAATTTTAAATAGTACCAAATGTTTAAATACAATAAGCAAGTTTTTCTAAAAATTGAAAAAAAATAAAAAGTTCAATTTCAAACATAAACTGAGGAACGATTTACTTGTATCCAAAATAGAGGATGATTGAGTAGTTGATCAGCAGACTGTTCTGCTCTGATTACCCTATTCACAACAGGTAATAACAGAAGGTGTTGTTAACAGACAGCAAAAAACCTATTGACACATTCCACAACTTTTGATGACCTAGTTACCTACTCAGTTTAAGTCCTGAGCTTGTGAAAGTGATAATGAAGGAAAAGCAACCTTTCATCTTGAGACATTTGGTAAATTAATGAATCACTTTGATCACTATACAGTTAATGGTCATCAGTGTTGCATTGAGCCCACATGTGTCTGCAGGCTTTTATTTTTCACCCCTGGAGAATGTACAGAGCAAGATAAATTAGTCAAGCATATCAATTCCTCTTATTATAGTTAATAAAATTGTGTGATACAAAGTGTTTAAACATGTATGCAGATTATTACCTTGTTTATAGTAAGGTAAACTTGGATTGCATTTATTTGTCATTAAGCAGTCAACGTAGCTCACATGTGAGTTGCACAATCTCTTATGTATCAATTTTATTCATTGTCATCTTTCCCCATTGATAACCTGATTTTTGACCTAATTGGCCTATAATAGCAGTAGAGAAAAGGTGTTATGCAGTTAAATTCCTAAACCAGTCTTAAGTCATTCAGATCATTTATGGATTCATTTAGGGCTGTCATTGGCATATTTAAATTGTGTCAAGATTGCTTCATGCAATTTTGAAGGAACATACAGACTACTGTTCAGATTTTTTTTCTTCAGGTTTGATATAATAAAATGACATGTTTTATTTCTGTGAAACATTCTTCTGTGAAAAGAGCAATCTTCACATTATGAAACAATATTGATATTAGAACTGGGTGACGTTCATAAACAAGTGTCTACTAAGACTTATCGACAGTGGCAGTAGATGCACACAATGAAAAGATTGGTTATTACAAACAAACAAGAAAAAAAGAAAACAAGCACAATAAGTTAACCAGAATTCTTTATCTTTAAAATATTATCATGAATGTGGTCTTTATTTGCAAGGAAGGATATAATGGAACCAGGTTTTCCTAGATCACTTCCAATCATCATTGAACTTTCAAGGTGCATTGACAAAGGATCCTTACAATAATGATTTTCCAGAGAGAATATTTCAGAAAATTGGTGATTTCAGTTTCTATACAAATTATTCAGACAGACAGAAAATTATTTATTAGTGTAGTGCTTTCAGAGTTAGCTTCATCTACCATGATTATTGCTGTTATTGTTCTCACCAACCACCATCATCATCGTTATTATAATTACTGGTACTCACTTGCTATAAATTAAACTTAGCCTTAATCATCTTTACATAGGGAGAGCTTGAGAATCAGCTGTTACAGGCCAACCCCATTCTGGAGGCATTTGGTAATGCCAAAACCATCAAGAATGACAACTCTTCAAGATTTGTGAGTATTTACAAAAGGTTATAGTTAAAACTGAAAACAATTACAACTTGAAAACATATTTATAAATTTGTAAGATTCAGTTCTAGATATTGTAGGTAAATCATGTAGTTGATGTAATTTATAATGAAATTGTTCATAGCAGATGCTGAATATTGTGAATCACATTGCAAAGTCCTTTCCAGTCTTTAGTTCTACTATTCATAGACACAGTTTATGGGATGGTTTGTTCAGAATTTGTGGACTTTGTGACCATGTATGAACCTTCAACACAAAAAAAAAAATAGAAAGTGCAGGTTCACATTTAATACAAATTCTCTTTCATTGGGTACCCATGTAGCCATTTATTAGGATCGATAGATAACTGGTAGGTATGTCCTAAAATTTTGACAGGTCTAGTTTCGAAATGTTTTTTTTGCCAGAAAATTGTGGTTGTATTTTGCAGGTAGTCACTGGCAACAGTGTTTATGTAATAAAATTGATCCATGCATACCAGTTGTGGTCATAAAATGACTGGTCGCTCATTGCAGTGGTTGCTCATTACAGCTTTTACTGTACATTGGTGTGAATTTGTTTATGGGGTTTATGGTAGTACTGCATTATATCTGGAAATGCATTATAATGAAGCATTATAATTGGGGAACACTGTATTGACATCAGGTTTTTATCAGAAGACTTACAAATGTTGGTCCAAATTGAAAATGGCGATCTATATTAATATGGCTACCACATTGGCCATCTTGAAATCTTGTTATTGCTACTCCATCTGAATGAGATGGTCATATCAACATGGGGTTTTCAACGAAAGACTTCTTATTATGTCTAATTTGTCATAAATGAAAATAATTTGGATCTGATGTCTGATCTAGAAAATATTGCTATCACTACTCCTAAATGCATGGTCATATCATGGGGTTTACTAAACAACTTCTTATGATGTCTAGTTGGTCCTATAGATGCCATTCAGACAGTGTCTCTCTTGAAAATCTTAACATTATTTCTCCTTAATGGCATTTCAGCATGGGTTTTCACTGAAAGATTTCTTATAATGTCTGGTTGGTCATAAATGAAAACGATGCCAGTCCAACTTCTAATATGACAACCACAGTTTGTTGTCACTACTTATCCTATATGACTGGTCATGTGCTTTCACCAAAAGACATCTTGTCTTGTATAGTTGGTACTAAATAGAAATGGTGCCAATCTGATTTTGAATTTGCCACTGTGGCATCCATCTTTTTCATGGCTTCTCCGAAACAGAAAATCATATCGACATAAGGTTTCCACCAGAAACTTAGGATGTCTTATCGGTCAAAAATGAAAATGGTGCATAGTTGATATCCAATATGTCCACCATAGCAGCTAATTTTGAAAATCTTGTTATCGCTGGAGAGTATCAAAGATGATTTCAATACTCCGCAGTTAAAAGGAAGAAATGGTCTTATCTTGCATTCCTGGATATTCTTTTCAGATATTAGAGTGTCAGCCCCTTTAATGGACTCTTGATATGTAATAAATTTCTTTGGTTATAGTACGTTTCTGTTTGGTCCCCTTGCCTTTGTTATATCTAGTTTGGTCTATATGTTGCTTTTATGTGAAAAGACAGATCATTGCTGTTGAAATAGTACTTTCAATCAGACAGTTGTACAGAGCTCTAGTTAGGCAGTAAATTTGTGCATTTTACACAGAATTAAACTAAAAATACATAAAGACATTTGTAAATGTGTTAAGATTATGCAAAAGAATCTAATATTGAGCATTTAGACCAAAGTTGTTAGTGTCTTGCTCTGTTGTAAGCAAAGTCAATATTGTTTGATGGAGCATTCGTCAGTATTCATTGTGCTATCAGTTCAAGTTTCCGATGCCCTGTGCACATCTGAAATGATAGTACAGAATCACTCTGAGAACACTCACTCAAAGAGAAGCATATAATTAAATGCACCCTAAATTAGTCTGGGTCCCTATGCCATTTGTCACATTCAAAAAGGCATCATTAACATCTGAAAGTTTAATGCTCCATCTCATAGCATAAGTTTTGTATTTCACAAATACCTCTGGCCTTAGATTTAAAAAACATAAGACCGCCAAAACACTTGGTTTCAAACTAGGGAAATATGTCTGAACTATTGTATTTTTAGCTTCATAGAGCTCTGATTGTAGATGTTTACAATGTTTACTTGATCTTTAAGTAGAAAATTGAATGTCATATGACAATAATATAGTTCCCAAATAATGTCTTTAAAGAAGGATATATAAATGATTTCAATTAATGAGCTTTTATTTCTTCTGTTAACTCAATATAATGAAGATATTTGAGTCTTGGTGCTGTCAGGTGCTTTGTTTACACCTTTTACTTTTATTTTGCCCAAGGTAAATGACATAGATGTAAGATTTCTAGATTTTTAATGATTTGATATTCCTCAGAATGCATTTTAGAGTTTTGATCTTGAATTTATTTATGTAGATTTGGGTTAAAGGTGCTACCTTATTTAAAGAAAACAGCTTTTCTGATAAAACTGTCTCTTCATAGATGCTTAATTTATTCATGGACTGTCAAATACTTAATTTCTTCTTTTTTCCATCTTTCCCAGGGTAAATTTATCAGAATTAACTTTGATGCATCGGGATATATATCTGGAGCCAATATAGAAACATGTATCCTTTTAATATATGCAAATTGAAAAATGATATTATACAACTCAGATTGAATAGTACATCCTTAGAGTATGCTTTATTTAATGTTATTCATTTGACATTCAAGGTGTGTATATGTATATATGTGTGTGTGTGTGTGTGTGTGTGTTTGTATATATATTTATATTCACTGATATCCAAAAATTGATTCCAACTTTTAAAAGTACAAGTTTGCTTTGAATTCCATTCACACTGTACAGATAAATGATTCCGTAGTTGGAAAGCGTAAAAGAAGAGGTTTGTAATGAATACAAATCTGCATTCATGTTGTGTTCGAATCGGCGGAGAGAACTATTTGATATGGTGTATGAATACATTAAAGCCTGACAGCCTTCATGTATCCTTATACCATATCAAACTCATTCTTTTCCCTAACTCATAACAAAACATATGTAGATTTGTGTACCGTGTATACTCGTGTATAAGCTGAATAATTTAGGAAAAAATAAAGACCTGAAAGAAGGGGGGGGTCAGCTTATCCACAGGCCAGTGTCTAAACTTGACAGTTTTTAAGTCTTTTTGTTGACTACTGTAAAAGGCTGTAAATCGTGGGACGCGAAAAAATAACTTTTTTCATGTGACCTAATACATATGCATGTGAAAAAAATCATTTTCGGTGACCCAACACTTATTAAACTGTTATCAAGTACTATGATTGATTTTGTTATTATTTTGCATTTGCATATTTTCTGAAAATACAGATTTCATAATTCGTGGGCCGGTTGACTTTACCTGGGAGACCAGGCTGAACTATAATGTACAGTACTTACACAGTGAAAAGCGTGCATTGTGTCACTGAAATCCCATTTATTCCCAAACATATTAGATGCAGATTTTGCTTTATTCATTGTTTCAGCCAAATTGCATTCTTCCAGATAATATTTCAGCTAGTCCTTAATAGCTGTTTCATTTACATTGAATCACGCGCTCACGAGTTACTCATTTTCGATGACATAAACGATCCTTCAAACTGAGGTAATATTTATGCAAAGGTACGCACGTTTAATTGTACAAGGCACATAACCAGCGTAACTTACATGTTCACGAAGAGTGGTAATAATAAAGGCTAAAATTCTCATTGTAGATTAACTAAGATCATCATCAATCTATGTTAGTTTTGTGTTTTGGCTGAACAACATCATAACTCTCCACACAATTTAAAGCTTGCTGTTTCGGCGTCTCCTTTGTTGATAGTTGGTGGATTTGTCTTTCTTTTTCCGACAGCAGTATAGGCCATTTAATCATTAAAACCCGAAACTGGCTTGTGTTAAGAGGGAATTTTGACCAGCAACTATACCAGTACATTGATGTGTAATTGACTTTCATTCCATAATATTAGCACGATTACTGTAGTTTTGTAAAACGAGGTGTAAGGCATACCCATGAACTTTTCAAAAGCTAAGCAGGGAGAATGAATAAAAAATAGAGAGATTGGGACCTAAAATCGGGAGGTTTTACGTGGCATTTTTAAAGCCTTGTTTTTACTAAATATTGATCAACCTTCCGGGTCTAATATTGTCGAAATTTGCAAAGAACGCGCTGTTTCTCCCTGCGACGTGCCTTAATTTTCCCCCAGGACGTGCCTTATTTTCATATTCTGGTCAGCTGTGGCCAAACTGCACAATAGCTAAAGGTTAGTCTTAAATAAACAAGCAAGAAAGCCAACAAAACTAATTAAAAGTTAATCCTTATCAATGCAACTATTTTGTGAAAACAACAGGCCCTCCGTCATGATTAAAAGAAACCATGTTCTACACTACCTTGTGTTACGCAAGCACCAGCAATTGATTGGCAAATAAAGGATTGCCAATTTTTGTTGAACTAGGTACCTAAATAAGCAGCCTCACGGTACCGTACATGTGGCAACTATTTTCCCCTCGTATATCCAACCTTATTCCCTTATTGTCAACTCGTAAGGCATGTAGTATTGCTTACTATAAAACAAATCTATTCTGAATTAGTTTCATGAGGACACATACGCTGCATGGTATGTATTTTCATTCCTTCTTTTAATTTAACGATGGTAATTAATATTCTTATATACAGTATAAAAATACCAGTTGCTCACACATGTAAGTTTCTTTGGTGGGAATGGAGCTACAGCATTCACGGTGATCGTAACTGGGATTGAAATTAATTGCTGACAATTTTATTGTTGTGGTTTATTTTTTGTTCTGGTTTATTTTCTGATTTTTGTATTGTTGTAGATGAAAAACCCAACAAATTTATGTGAATAATGTTTAAACTTAATATCTGTTTAGTGAAGAAGCGAATTTTTTCTAGTAATTATTTCGTCAGGACAATATTCTCAGGTGATACAACAGAACATGGCTTCCATGGATTGCATACAATATATCTATTTAAATAGGACTTTTCTTTTTTAGGAGAAGTGAAAATCGAAGACAGAATGTAATAATTGGGAGTTCTCTTCAAAAATTGGGAGATATTGCAAAATCGGGAGGTAGGCATTGAGTGACCTAAAAAATCGGGATTTTTTTTTTGTCAGAGTTGGCAGGTATGGTGTAAGGTTGCTTACATCAAAGCAAACTACAACTCGGCTTTTACTGTATTAGCATATTTTTCAAAGGATTATTTCTGAAACTTCATTATTGTATTTTGGAGATATTATTAAAGTTTAGTGCAGTGGTGCCCATGATTTGACTCCAAGGATCGTACTTCATTCAGCATAATGTACTTCATTCAACGTGTGTTAAAACCTACAATGTACATGCAGTGGCGCTATTACGTAAATTCGTTCATTAGCCTAATTGCGAGCATTGAATCAATCCGTATTGTTGTTCAGTGTGTTATCATTTTGGGATCAAATTTTAATCAGTTAGATAGTTTCGATTTTAAGGCAAAATAAAAACGTTATTACTGGTACACTGATATAAAATGTCCAATGCAATAATGCATAAACAAACAGTAATTGAGTCAAAAGGGAGAGGTATTGTTACGGCAACTCGCAATTGTTCATTTCTTGTTATCATTCGATCAAATTATACACAAATCGAAATTAGGCAGAAACAATAAGAAAACAGAAAATTAAATTACTTTTCAAACAAGTTTATACCATTTCTTTTTAATAATCATACATGCCAAGCTGGATTTAAGTATACATGTACTTTTTGTTAATATAAGTTTGCCTCCGATGGCCTAGTGGTTAGAGCGTCCGCCTTGGATGCAGGAGGTCGAAGGTTCGATCCCCAGCCGAGTCATACCAAAGACTTTAAAAAAATGGTACTAACAGCTGCCTCGCTTGGTGCTCAGCATTAAGAGGTTAGTGTTAGGACTGGTTGGCCTGGTGTCAGGATAATGTGACCGGGTGGGACATCATGCCACATGTCTGCGGCATGATGCCCCAGTGCTAGACATCACTATAAACTGTCACACTGCAGACATCGTAGCGATATGACTGAAAAATTGTTAAAGCTACGTTAAAAATCTAAATCACACACACACACACACACAAGTTTGCCTAAATAAAATGCATTTAGAACTTACCGTGTGCATCTTGTGATGTCTCAGAGCTGTGGGTCGGTTTATATGCAGGTCATGCACTTTTTAGTGTTGTTACCTGTTCAGTTTGCGGGGTCTTCTTGTACGCGAACAGGCTTATATGCAAGTATATACAGTATATATTATATAGTGCTGTTCCAACGATTAAGTTTAGTTGAGCATGTGTCATTTAAGTTTATTTTTAATTGATTATTGTTTAGTGAGTGATTTTGATCAAATTTTATTTGTGCCACTTCTGCTATTTCAGACTTTAGGATATTTGAAAGATAACCATACTTTCAAGAAAGAGAGATGGACTGTGTATATAGTCTGGTAAACAAAAAAAGAGCATTTGCAGCAAAAAGATAAGCTATGGAATAAATGTCATTGGACATTTTTAATTACGATCGTAATAAACAGGAAAACCTGAAAATGTTTATGAAGAAGAAAACTGCTTCAACTTATCCAGATCTGGTACAATCTCCGAATTTGCAGTGTCTCTTCACATATATGCAAAAGAATCATTAGTATACTCTGTGATACAGAAAGGTAGAAGTTGGACTCCTTTTCATTTGTTTTCATTTTGCCTATTGTATGATTTCATGTCCTGGCCACTTTTTACTCCAAATCTCACACTTATCCTACTTTTTGCGAAGGTTCACCTGTCTTTTTGCAGTTGAGACTTACCTTGGATCTCAGGCCAAAAAGTCTAAATTCCAGACACAAACTCCAGTTGCATAAACCAGTAATTTTTTTGTCCCAAAAATATCTGGTATCAAAAATGGGTTTTTCCCTGCTGTGTTTTATAATTAGAGTAGAAAGTCTACATTATGTGGTGTCATTTTAGAGCTACCTCTGTCTGCTTTTAAGTAATTCCACCTACTTTGGTGTATTATAAATGATGTTGACAGTACAGAGCTCAGAAGTAGGGTACAGTCTCATGACAAGTGAATGTGGCATGCTGGGTTAAATTTGTGAAAACTGCTCAACCAACAAATGTGAAGGCTATCCAAACATGCTTTATGCAGTGTGCATTCTATAGTGAAATTGTTTTGTTCATTTCATTTTTTTAGGAAAGGTTCTCACTAAAACGGAAGAATGTAAGTAATGAAGATGTTGGGTCATCATTGCTGTGACAACATGATTTTTAAGAATTTAATATTTTTCTTTTGGAACAACAACCAATCCAGTTTTCTACCATCTAAAGCTACCAAGCTTTGTTGATGGTTTGCACTTGGGGTAAGGAAGAAGCTTATCAGTTTCAGAATTAAAAAGCCAAAAACTTAAGAGCAGTCAGCGCATTGTCTTAGAAACTTTGTTAAATTTATAATGTCTTGAGAGAATAGTTCAGTTCCTTGACCAAAAAATAAGATTTGTTAGAGAAGTCCCGAGCCATTCGACAAGCAGAGGGAGAAAGAACCTTCCACATTTTCTACCAGTTTTTGTGTGGAGCTTCACCACAACAGAAAAGTAAGATGTGCTTTTTTTGTTTTATTTTTGAACTTGGTATTTCTTAAATCATTTTTCCTTCACCATTCACATTCCATCAAAATCATGTCATAAGCTGCATATTTATTGCTTTAGGGCAGGGGTCTCAAACTAAAACCACCCTGAGGGCCACATGAAGTAATTTTTGATGGCCCAAGGACCGCACAACCTTTGTTATCTCTCATGACACCCTGTGACACCAATCAGTTTGTGGGCCACATGATACCACTTGGCGGGCTGCGTGTTTGGGACCCCTGCTTTAGGGCATTACCATCTTTGCTCTAAATGTTGAAACATCCTAAGTTTTTGGACTGTCATGGTTGGTAATTTGGTATGTTCCCTATCAATAGTTGTTATTTAATTACCAACCATAGTTTTATGTGAAAGATTTCTTAAGTTTGATATTTTTTGTAGTTATTACTTGCAAGTTATCATCAATCAATAGGCATGATGAAAGAAACATTTGTGTCGGGTAAGGTAAGAAGTTTTATTTTTTTAAATTATTTCCATGGACACAAGTCACCTAAAATAAATGATAAATCATGGTTGGTACATCCTTTACTAAAATCCTTGAATTAAAAGGGATAGCCTTGACAACTTTGAATTTTACAAAAAGTTGGTTTTATCTTTGACAGTCCTTTCCTTGAATCTCAAAAAAAAAAATCACTGAATTTTTTCAAACACAAAATCATTTGAATCTGTCCAATGTAAGCAATATGGTGACTCAATCAGATATTTGCTTCTTTGCAAGTCATATTGCTGATTCCTACGTTATAAAATTTCTTAAAAAGAATATATGCAATATATTTGCCTCTGTTCCTAATAAATATATTGCAAATCAATCAAAGATAAAAACAGTAGTAGATGATTCAGTTTGCACAATATATAAGCCTGACATTCGGAATTCCTGACACCAATATATTACTTTGCTCTTCAGTTGTGTTAATCTTACAGTCTTGTCTCTGAAAACTCTTTTATCCTTGACATTCATGCATGTGTGTGTGTGTGTGAGAGAGAGAGAGAGAGAGAGAGAGAGAGAGAGAGACTAAAATCTCAATGTTCAGACAGGATCAGTATTCACCCTGCTAACACCAATCCCATTCAGAATGGCAGCTTAAAAGATATAATAATTATAACATAGTAAAACAAAGCAATATGATGCTAGCACCTCATGTTGACACCACATGCTGCTTTATCAAAACTGGATGTGTCCAAGCGCTGCTTCAATAATTGTTAAATCTGTATGAAAATGGCAGCACCTAACATTGTGGGCGGAACTCTGTACTTTTATTGGTGATGGGGCTTGTGGTGTGTGAATAGAGGAATCAGTATTTCTTGGATTTTTTGGGAATGAAGGATTCAGTAGTAATTTACAGTCACAGTTAAATCAACCAATTACATTTGAATAGTCTGATCTTACACAGTGTGAGAATGACACATAACAAGTTTTGACTACTAGGACTTCACTGACATTGAGTTACTACAGTTTTGATTTAGGTTTTTTCATGTTATGAGAGCAATAACATTTGTTACATAAAAGGTGGTAAAAACAGTGTTGTTTTTACAAAGATAGATTACAAAGATTTTAATTTCATATTATCTTTTTTGCAAACCAAATTCTTTATTATCTGACTCCAAAAACAAAAATAATGACTGATCTTGTCCAGCACCACCCAAAACCCTCAATTTACAGACGATTTTTAGCTCTGCTGTTCATAAACCAGAAGAGTGTAAGAGATGGCCTGTTGTCTGTCATCAGTTAGCACAAGTTTGTTATTGCTACTTCTTGTAAACGACTTGGAAGATTACCATGAAACTTTCCACACACATTCATCCCATAGTCTAGTTTGTCCTAAATGAAAATTGTGCTTCTCAGGCATCCAGTATGGCCACCACAGTAGTGATCATTAAAATCTTGTTACTGCTACTCTGCCTGAATGGATAGCAATATCAAAAAGTTTCTAGTTGATCCTAAATGAAAATGATTACATTCTGATATCCAGTATATCAGCATGGCAGCCATCTTGAAAATCTAAAGGCTTCTACTCATGAACAGATTGATGTGGGGTTTTCAGGAGAATGCTTCTTGTGGTCCTAAATGAAAATCAAGCCTCTTCAGTATCCAATATGGCTGACAAAGATGCCAGCTTGAAAATCTTGTTATGACTCCTTCTAAATGGATGGTCATATCTAATGTCTGTTTGGTCCGGAATGAAATAGCTGCCAATCTGATGTCTAATACAGCTGACGCTGTAACCATCTTAAAAGTCTTGTTATTGCTACTCTTCATTAAGTCACATTGATATGGATCATTCACCACAAGACTTCTTATAATGTCTTCATGGTTTTAAATGGATGAGGCACACATCTGATTTACAATATGACCACCATGGCAGCTATTTTGAAAATATTTTGTTACTCATTCAGAATGGAAAGTCATATCAGCATGGTATTTTTACCAGAAGATTTTTTTAATAATATCTTGTTGCTCTTGAATTATCTTATTACACCGTCCTAATCAGCATCTACCCCCTCCCCAATCAGCGGTCACCTCCTCATTGCTGCCATTTTTCTCTGTACCGATGAGTTTGTGTACCAAAGTACCTCTTGTGGGCGACCACCCTTCTAATCCAGCATGTAACCACCATTTTAGGCCAAAATGTCAAATTTACCCCTCATAAGTGGCTACATTTTAATTTTTAATACATGTCTAGAACCAGTATTTAATTCATACAGTAATGTTAGTAATCGAATTATCTCTGCCAATGTCTGTTTCCTGATGTCAGCTTTTTGTTACTGAAAGAAGTGTTGGCTAAAGTACATTATAACCTGTTGTTTTGTATATCTATATGCTTTAAGCTGTACAGATTATCTTTTGTTAGAGTTTGCTTATATGATTAGGGTCTGTTAAGAGCATAAAATTACATGGGATCTATAAATTCTAATAATAATCTTAATAATAGGTCTTATTGTTGACTTTGGGTTAATTTCTCATTGGCTGATGGGGTTGGACAGTTCTAGAAGAATTTAGTAACTTACCATTGGTTGGACTAGGTCACATGAATAGGCATTTTTGAAGTAACTTGAGTAGTAAGATCTGTCACATAGGGTATGTTGTGAAATATAGTTGTAATAGAATTTGTATACAAGGAGAGAACTGACCAATCAGATTCATTCCTATTTTTGGAGTCATTCTCATTTCTTGTGTTCCTGTTGTAAGTCTGCAGATGTGTTTTATGTTGTACTTAGATATTATTCAAGAGGTGAAACATTTGTTTGGACTGTTCATTGAAATAGAAAGTGCTAATTTCATGGACTATAATATAATATTTTTGGCAAATTTTACATCTAGTGGATGCTTGTTCCACAGAACTTTAACCATGTATTGGAAGCTTCTCTTGTTTATCCATTGTTACTTTTGGTTGGTAAAGGTTTCAAGTTGCTGCTGATCTCAACTTGTAAAGTGTTGAATAAGGCCTAAAGAAATCCTGTAGATATTCAGGTGCAGCTCCATGTAGGCACTTATATACAAGAACTGCCTTACATACATGAACTGCCTTGTGAAAATCCATCCTTTCATATACTGTAGACCATTTTAGTTCTGTAAACAATACTTTGATGCATCCAGAATAATGCATGGTGCCCTTTTCTAAATCCTGTTGAGCTAAGATTTGGCAATTTCTCCATACAGTTGGAGGTAATTTATTGTTTGAATTATATATGCATTATAGTATAGAATGCGAGTTTCCGTAGGTAAATATTTCTTGATTTTAGCAAAATTACAGATGGCAGTTTTACAAAGCTGGTCGTTATGGCCCATTGTAAATTATTATCTACAGACATCCTTATAAGCTTTTCATGTTTGACATTTTCCAACTCATGATTTGTATTTGGAAGAAGCAATTTTGTTTTCCCTAACTTTTTGTAGTTTTTGTGATATCAACCAGATCATACATTTTGTTTTACCTTCATTACTTAGTTCCGTCTTTTTTTTTTGTGTGCCCAACTTTGAACGCCAATAAGGTCTGAGTCCAGTTTGTTTGAGTAACTTTAGTATAGTATAAGAACAAGATGTATACAAGAGTGCATCATCCATAAACAAATCTGTTTTTGTGTATTAATTAATTTAATGAAAGTTCATTTACATAAATAAGAATGAGGGGAGCTCCTAAAACAAGAACCTTGATGGACCCCTGATGCAAGTATCTGAGATAATAATGCCAGTTGTTACTTAGTAAGACCTTTGGTTGAGGTATGATCTAAACCAGTGTCATGAAGAATTGTCAGACCTGTAACAGTTCAACTTTTGCAGCAGAATTTTATCATCAACTAGATCTAAGGCTGTCTTGAAGCCAAGGCAAACCATTCCAGTCATAGAATCATTATCCATTTCTTGTAGCCAAGGATCTGTTAATTTGGTGAGTTTTGTTTGGCTTATAGCTGAGGTTAGCAAAATATAGCCTGATCTGGTTTTATCCATTAATTTACATAATAGGGTATGGCTTTAAAAATCACTTACCTGGTCTGTGCCATCAAAGATTTTGCCCATGCCTGACGTAGGTTTTTTTTTTTTTTTTTTTGGCTGAAATAATACACAGGAGTCTAGGTGTGTATCTATTTTAAAAAATTGCATCCCCTAATAAAACAATAGAGAAGGAGGCTAAAATTAGAGATTAGCAAAGACATAAAGGGGACTAAGAGGGTTTCAGATTCTTGCTTTGTAATCAGCACATTACATCAGACTATTTTAAAATAGTATATATCATTCCCTTCTGTCATGTGCAGTAAAGTGTTGTACAACAAACTTTAGACTTTAAGCATGTTAAAGAGGTTTGCTTTTTAACATTCATTGAAGATGTAAAAGATTTTTTTTTTAAAAAGAATATAATATGCCCTATTTGTTGCAATAACTATTAAGGCATCCTGTCTTTAGATATTAAAACTTAAGTTCATTTCCAGGAAAATGGGAAAGCATTATTTTTTTGACAGCATGTTACTTCAGGATTATTTACATCACAAAGTGTTTGTTTCATTACTTCCGCGCCACATTTTTTTATGCCCCACAATTTTATTGGAGGGATATGTAGTGTTCCTCATGTCCTTCCATCCTGTCCTGTCAGATTCATCACAGATTTCATTTTTTGCTCAATACTGTATATGGTCACTTTAAAGTCAAGTCCAGCTGCAAACATCATAGACCCTGATATGCCATTGCATGATTTGCTGGCAGATCAGGGTCAGTGTTGTTTGTTCTACTGATTGATTCTAATAAACTGCATAGACCAAGATCTGTTGGTGCATTATGTGATGGCAGATTAGGGTCTGTGTAGTTTGTAGTTGTACTCACCTTGTTGACATATGTATAATAACTTCTGAAGGACAACAGGGTATGAAATCTTATTTATGTTAATGAGGCTCGATATTAGGAATACCCTGGTAAAGTAAGATTTTCAGTAATTTCTGGCAGAATAGTTGTGGCCCCTGTTTGACTTGGGACTTTGCCCTTCCATTTAGTTGGCTTTATTTTTCACCATTTTCTGACAGAATTGTATGGAATTGTTGCTTCTGTTTAACATACAAACTTTTGCCCATCATGTCGTTATCTGTGCAAAAGGAAAACTGCATTACTAAACATTTTTTGGAATGTTGGATTTTAATTAATAATTTGCCAAAAGAAGTAATGAAGAATGTAAAATAAGTAGTACAGCAAAATTAGACCTATTATATATAATAAGCTTGATATGCAGCATGACCACTATAAACTCTGTAAAATCAACTCAAGTCTAGATTTGATACTCCTTAGTATTGATGGTAAATGTATATTTATTCCTTTTTCAGCCATTGCAGCTGTATTTCTTAAGGATGTCAGTTCTTGATCTTATTTATATATTGATTGATGACTTCCTGTTTGATAAATCAAGTCCTTACTGAAATCTCCCTTACCAGTTTCCTGAAGAAGCCGGATGCTAGGATTTAAGTCTGTTCTGTAGAAAATCTGTGGTAAACAGAATAAACACTTTAAACATAGCAAGATAAAGACCTTGCTATGTAAAACATGATGTCAGTTTTCTAGCAGTCTAGAGGGAAGGGGCAAGAGGCCCCTTATTATTTACAGACACGACAAACATGCCATTATCACATAGTCAGTACAGTTTTCCTATAGAATGTGCAGTTTCATATTTTTGATATTGACACACATTAAAATATCACTTTATGTGATTCTGACTGGTCCAAATAAGGCCATGAAATTATTGTGCTGTATCCTCTTTACTGATTGGCTGTGATTGTGTGGCAACTTTGTAACCCCCGTCTTCTGGAATTTTTTGTTTTGAATGAACATTTTTGGCCGCCATTTTTTGATTTGACTTGCGAAAGGGAATTGGGGAAAAATGGTCTCGTCTGTTTCAATATGGCCATATCAAACAATGTGACATCACACGCATTAGACATTTTGTGTTGACAAATGATTTTATCTTTGTAAAATGTTCTGTTTATTTGGATGGACACTTATTCTTTGATTTATAGTTAGCAAAATGTATAATCTACTTTTATTATTTCAACTTTGTTTGGGACTATTTTTTATGCACAACAAATGAAAGGTACAGCGGTTTGTCAGAATGAATGAAATTGTTCCTTCTTCTATAATTTCTACTGAAATAAAAACTATGTGATAAAAAGACTCTCAGATGGGTAATGATTTAATATTAAATTTATGAAACTCATTAAATAATGTCCAGCTTTTGCTCACCAAGGCTTGCAAAAGCTGGACATCATTCAACTCGTTTCATAAATTCAATATTAAATCATTACCCATTTGAGATCCTGTATTTACAAATTGTAGATGCCTAATATGAATACCGAGAGGGTAGGAAGCAGTTTTCAAATCAGTCAAGTTGACCAGCATTATAAAGATGATGATCATGACAATAATGATGAGAACAACAATGGTAGATGTAATGCCGATTGACAGTTTTGTAAGAATCTGGTCAGTTGTGTAGACTTGGCATGAAGTGCGTTATTCCTATTGGAAGCTTCATTTTGCAGACAATTAGGTTATGGCTATCAAACTTAACATTATGTTGACAGGTAATGATGGACATTAGTAAAATAAACACATGTACATGTGCATTTAAAATGCATTGTAGCAAGACATGTACATGTGATGAGATGAAAATCAATCTTTTGCTAGGGAACAGTGACATGTATCCATGAAACAGAAAGCCATACAGCCCTGACTTGAGTTTCTCTTTTGGAATTTCTCATCCCAGTTAAAAGTCTTTGAGGCCCAGGGATGTGCAAAAAATGTCCTGTTACATTTTACAAAAAGGGACCAATGATTATAGCTCTATAACCTTGATTCAAAAAGCTGCCAAGTCCAGAAGACCCATTAATTAATTAACTTGGGGAAGATAACAATGGTAGCCCTGTGTGACAGAAATTTCAAAAATACAGGAATGTGTACAGTAGGAAGCACAATATTGTGCCCATTATGGATATGTGGTTTTCATATAAAGGTAATATATTCTGTTAACATAAGAAAATAGGTTTATAACTGTTGTTGTTTATAAGTTGGTGTCCTTGATATATGACTTTTATGTATCACTGTGTTGCTGCCTGAATGAAATTGTGAAGTACCGTATTTTTGCGCATATAAGACGCACCTAATTATAAGACGCACCCGTATATAAAACGCGGGTTTTGACGATTTGTGTAAACAAAAATTACATAAGACGCACCCATATATAAGACGCGGGTTTTGACGATTTGTGTAAACAAAAATTACATAAGACGCACGCGGCCTAGCCATCTGCCGCACTGAGCAATTTATATCCAGTGGTTTCCTTTCCTTTATCATAAATGAAAATTTCTCAAATGTTTCATCACCCGTCGGATGTAAACAAGGCTTCATTACCATTTTTAGTTTAGATCAAAGAATTGTCTGAGGCAGGACCGCAACGATTATTGTTTATTCTTATCTGCCGCCGGGCCAATAGCGGATGGGTTGAGTACCTGGTATCTAGATTCTAGAAACAAGAAACGCCAGATGTAAAGGCGGCTTCATTGATCTGCTAGGCCAAGTCTTCAGCGAGAGGGATTAGTACCGTACATAGACCAATAAATGCCCGATGTATGCAGTTAGCATATATAAACGTGGGAATAGTCTCTTGTTACCGGTATATATAAATGAGAGATCAATTTGCTTAGTATTTTTAAAATTTTTAAAATTGTCACGATGCCGAAGCGAAAATCATATACGGCCGACTTTAAATTAGACGTCATCAAGTTTGCCAAGGAGCGTGGCAACAGAGCTGCTGGAAGAGAATTTGGCTGCAGTGAGAAAAATATACGTGATTGGAGGTTGGATGAAGAGGAGAGAGATTAAGAAGATGAATCCAAGAAAACGAGCTCATAGAGGTAGAAATGCAAGATGGCCGAACTTGGAAGAAAATCTAGCCAACTGGGTGCGTTCGCAACGTGACGGTAACTGTGCCGTTTCAACGATAGCGATCAAATTGAAGGCTCGAATTATTGCTACAGAAATGAAGATCACAGACTTTGGCGGCAGTGTCAGCTGGGTTTTCAAGTTCATGAAACGGAACAATCTTGCAGTCCGGTCACGTACAACTGTTGGACAAAAGCTTCCGGACGATTGGGAGAATGAATTGGATGTTTTCCATACCTTTGTTCAGAAGGAAATAATTGAACTGAAGTTGGCAGATGATGACATCATCAATATGGATGAGTTTCCAATGTCATTCGATGTTCCAGCTACTAGATCAGTGGCAGATAAAGGAGTGAAGACAGTCGCGATTGATACCACCGGACATGAACGAACCAACTTCACTGTTGTATTGGCCTGCACTGCTGCAGGAGGAAAACTTAAACCCATGGTTATCTTTAAAAAGATAACCATGCCAAGAGAAACGTTGCCAGCTGGAGCTGTTGTTGTCTGCAACAAAAAGGGCTGGATGAACACAGAGGTGATGCATACCTGGACTAACAAATGTTTCAGAACAAGAAGAGGCGGATTTTTCAAGAAGAAATCTCTTCTGATTTTTGATGCAATGGCTGCCCATAAGGAGATAACTGTGCAGAAGCACATCAACAATGCTAGAGCCCACATAGCCGTTATCCCAGGTGTCCTGACTTGCAAGCTACAGCCCTTAGATGTTGCCGTCAATCACCCATTTAAGACTTTTGTTCGTGAGGAATGGGATCGTTGGATGACTAGCGGTAAACACACCTTCACGCCAACTGGTCGAAAACGTCGTGCAACGTACGTAGAGGTATGTAATTGGGTTCTTCGGGCATGGGAGAAAGTGAAAATTACGACAATCATCAATGGCTTCAGAAAGTGGGGGATAATTCCCGAATCAGCTAGCTATATCAGTTCTTCGGACGACGACGCAGCTGCATCCGATACCACTGACGCCATTGAGGATCGATTAGCATCAGTTATGGAGTTATTCCGCGACGACGACAGTGAATTTGATTCAAGTTTCAGTGGATTTGAAGCCGAAACTGATGACGATGAAAATGAAGATGAATAGAACAATACGGTACATTGATTTTTGATTAAGTTAAACACTATTTAGTAACAGTTTATTATATTGTGTTTAATAAAAAATTTAAATATATGGTATAACTGATTTTCATATTTAAGTCCAATATTGAACAAATTCTTGTCTTGTTTTCGAACTATTTAGTCTTGTCTTGTTTTCGAACGCACCCACCAAAGATACGGTACTAAAAATTTAAGTATCTTTGAACCCAACCGGATGTATAGGTAATATAGCCGCCGTAGTTTTTGCTGTGATAATTAATAACAATAAACAAAACTATTTAAACATACTATATTATATAAATTTAAAACATTTACCGTATTTTCGCGCATATAAGACACACCTAATTATAAGACGAACCCATATATAAAACGCGGATTTTGACGATTTGTGTAAAAAATATTTTACATAAGACGCACCCATATATAAGACGCACCCTGGGTGTGGGGTACGTAAAACTTTGTAAAAGACGCGTCTTATATACGCGAAAATATGGTACTGTACATACTTGCTTACATGTTGAGTTCAACTGCAAACCTGCAAAAACCCTGATCTACTTTGCACATAATATGCTGGCAGATCTTAGTCTGAGTTCACATTAGACCTCTCCCTCAATACCAACAGGGTCCAAAAACATGGTGCACTGTAAGCGATTGATCGATTGAAATGAGTTGAGCTGTTAATCAACATTGACTGATAGCTCTTACACAGTAGGATTTGCCTTTTTAACATTTCTTTTGTTCCACCCCCTTCATATAATTTGATACAAAGGATGTAATTAACATGTTAATAGAAAGCAATTCAGTGCACCATGACGAAAAATGCTTCAGCAAGTCAGATATCAAAACACAGTTGGCACTTAATTAGGTTCTCACAGAAATGATGGTGAACATAGCTGTTATGGTAGATTGACATATTTCACATTTAAATACAAAAGGCACATTGCATTTAGGATGATTACACTTAACCGGAACTATAAGATAGAACTAAGACATCAATTTCACATGACAAAACTTATTTAATTTAGTATTAATCTTCTGAAAGTGCACCTCCGATAGGCCTTTGTGACACTTTTGATCAGATTTCATTGAAAATTGTTATTTACAGTGTACTAAGAAGAAAATGTATCCCTTCTTATTAAAAGTTGAGAATTTCATTATGTTGATTCAAACTTCATTTTTTTATGGTAAAATGAGCAATATATCAAGGTTTTAGTTAACAATTTTGGTCACTATGTTTGCATGTTCAACAAATAGGGGCCAATTTCTTGGGTATTTTCTAGTTTTAAAAATGTAATCCACGCCTTACCTCATGTTATAATTGGGTTCATTAGTCATAAGGGCATGATTTATGAAGAGTGGTGGAAAGGAGCGATAGATGAAAGAAGCTGCAAAATAATGGTGTTGCTATATGTTCGGTTTTATGTCGTTTAGTCTCTCTCTTTTTCTCACTCTCACTCACCCACCCACCCATTCATTCACTAACTCACTCACTCACTCACTGTACCTTACAAGCATAAGCTTGCCTAAGCTGAATATGAGTTCTTCCTGGAGTCCTGCAAGTGGATTTGTTAAGTCCTGATGTGCTTCAAGTGATGTCTTATAACCTTGATGTAGTGCCATGTACTATTTGTAATGTTTTTTTTTTTGTGGGTTTGAACGTTTGCGGCACAGAAACATTTGAAGTGTGGCTACTTCTTGCCCAGTAACACATCACAGGCTGATCTGTTAGAATCAAAACCCCACCATTCAGTAGCGAGTCTGACATGCTAGCCACTGCAATTCTTTAGCAATCATATGGAACCCAAAGTATACTAATGCATACATAAGAACTGTAGAGGAAAAGAGTATGGAACAGTCCATCTTGAAGAATGACAAGTAGTGATTCACAGGAGATTAAATTGATTATATTGATTGCTGTACCGTTGCTCGACACAAATCATTAATGCTGATATGCTTGGAAGCTTAAGTTCTCTATTCTCTCCCCCACTTCCTCTACAATGCAAAAAACTTTTGACATTAATGAGTTTTGAGAGATCTCATTTGTGGAAATTACAGATTAAAATTTTGAAATAACAAGTTCCATGGGCAAATTGTTAACTATAAATATGGTTGTTCAAGATATAAATTCTCGTTTTATTACTAAATTACAAGGCACATTGTAGCAAAGATCGGGTTATTACAAAGATGAAAGAATTGATTTGTCACAGCTTAAGGATTGTTAATGCATACATAATAACTCCAGGTACACTAAGAAAGAGATGATCAGGACCAGTATGCAGCATGTGCAGACAGAACAATTGGCTGGGGGTTGTTGTTGTTGAATATTTACATGTATAGTGCACTCTTGTCTATTATCATTGGAACTAGTTTAGGGGAATGTACATGATCATTACATTTTTAGACCTGTGATTTGATATAGTTGACATTATTTGCTCCCTGTTGATAAAGGTTTTCTAGGCTCACAGGTTTGAATTCAACTGCAAAACTGCATAGAACCAGATCTGCCATTGCATAATGCACCAGCAAATAATGGTCTGTGCAGTTTTGTTAGGAGTAATCAGTAGAACAAACAACATAGACCCTGATCTGGTGGTATATTATGCAATGGCAGAACAGGGTCAGTGTTGTTTGCAGTTGGACTTATAAACTAGTATGTATGGTATATTCATGTGCACCAGAGATTCAATGAAAATATGTATAGTCTTTTTTGAAATGTCTATACAGCATATGTTTTACTTTTCTAAATACAAACACTGCATGTGTAACTGTTCTCATCTATCTTTTTGCCTGTCTGTCTTTGCATCCTTCTATTCATCTAACCATTCTTTCAGCCAACCAACCAGTCATCACAACCATCTTTACCATTTATCATTTATCTCATCAGAATATGTTTACTTTTGAATTGGAAGATTTCAGCTTCCTTAAAACTGCAGCCAATTTTTTTTTTGTACCTTTACAATTTTTGCTACCTACCTTTCTCTCAGTTTTTTATGGACAAGATTGTAATGATGTACAGAAAACCCTCTACCTACCCTCCTACCTACCTATAACTACTCATTCATCTGTCTAGGTGTATAAAATGCTCACCCTAATATTTCTTTTCCTCTTCTGGTTGAGGGATCAAAATAATCTGCCAGGGTCAAATTTGTTATAAAACCTAATACTACTTCACTGGACTGTTTGTCTCTGTTTGGACTGAAACTCTCTTACTATTTGATTAATTACAACTGTTGTGTGTGGTGGTGGTGGTGGTGGTGGTGAGTGTGTTGGGGTAGGTGGGTGGGGAGAGACTGACTTGACACCTCATTTGTGTTGGTCTGAGATAGTCCAGTCCAGGGCCAACTATTTTCATGTGATGAGAGAAGATAAAATGGGGAGAAATTCTTGTATTTTGGTAAAATCCTGCAACCCTACCATGATCTTTAACTGTAAATCTTGCTACATTTTTTTATTCAGCTAAATAAGAATAGGTCCATTCTGAATTGCATAAGCCCTGATGGATTATTATCTTGTAATAAATAATCAGTTATTGATTCTGCAATATATTTTTCTTTATATTTCTTCAACCATTAGCATGGTTTATATTTAAAAAAGAAACTATTCTTGATACTTCCTGTTAAATTGCATTTATCTTTTGGGTAGGTTTAGATAGTAACTTGGTTTCCAGACAGCGGAATGAAAGGTGATAGTGTTAAATTATAATATATATACTGTATATGCAATACTGCGTACTCTTAGCCAAGGTGCCACTGAAGGGTTTTAACTAAAATGACAGGAATATAATGCTGACCTGTTTACTGTTCCTTCTCTATTTACAAAGTCCATCTATCGAATAAATTATACATCAAAATAAATGGCAGGAAATTAATTTTAAATTTGAAACAAAGTTTTCCAGATGATCAGTTACAATATCATTAAACGGGTAAAAAATAGTTAAATAAAAAAACCAGCTGAATCTACTTTTTCTGCTTTAGATACAGACAGAAATAACTAAATTTTGTAGTCTGTTTGAAACAGAATTGGTGTATTCATGATGATGTGCTACAAGCATGCAGACATAGCACATATGGATATTGCACACACAGCAACCATAGAGAGTTTCATGATGAACTTACCGCTGAAAACAAGGTTTACATATCTTTACTCCAGGTAAGCATGTATATATATGCTGTTGTCGATTAGATGGCACAAGAATCTCCCTGGAACCACCAATTTACCTCACAGTTAATTGTTTTCTTCTGCAAAAGTTGCCAATCAGATCTCTTCCAAGTTCCAGGATAAAGTTAGCATGTGTGTATTGGGCACTGCTTACCTGCCTGGTTGATACCTGTTTGTAGATGAGGTAAGTATTAATTCAACAGTAATCAATGATGAACTAAATAATGTACCAGATGTAGTTTTTGCTTGGTGGTCATGCAGCATATTGCTTTCTGAACTGGTCATAAATATCTACTCCATTCGTATGCTTATTATGTGAATGGATAGCCTTTGGACTGGGTGACAGTGACCTTCTCTCCCCCCCCCTCTCTCTCTCTCTCTCTCATTGTCATCTTTGTCATCATCATCATCATCAGTAACCATGACAATGTTTTTGTCATTCCATGAAGTTGGTGCTATAGATACTTTCACATAGGTTTTTGATTGTCCTGTTAGGTATCTGACTCCATATCACAGACTTTTTTCCCCAAAGAAATGGTGGAAGACTTCTTTGATTGCTGCATATAGTGCCACAGGTGTAATTATTATCTTCTTCCAGGTGTTCAGTGAGGGTAATACTGAAAATGTACCTATCAAAGTATATATGATGATTTTTTTTCTTCCCTATTAGATTTCATGAAAGATCATAATGCAATACCCTAATCCATACCTTGCCTGGAATTCACTTTGATCCTTCTTGCCACAATACAGCTGATAAATACTCGTGTTGGAGTTAACTCCATCACACCCGGCCCAAACTTAATTCCAAATTTGTCTGGTTTGGCAGGCATGTATTGTGTCAGTTCTGAATGCCCTGTATTTCTTCATTGCCTTATCATTTGCAATCTCTCTGAAATGCTGGTAGTATTATTAGAAATTGGCCAATACCATGTCATGAAGACATTTTATCTTGTTAATTGGATGATAATTGGGATCATTTCTTTGCACCTGTGAGGCTTTTGTATTGAAATGAAAATACTGATTTTTTCCTTCTTGTTTTTTGTAATTGTATTCATGAATCCTATAGACTAAAAAAATTCATCTGTGCACCAGTAATTCTGGTAAGAATGACATGGAGAAACACACATGATGATATTTAACCTGATATTAGCTTTAATTTTGTCTGGTGTGACAAGAGACGAATGCTTGTCTGTTCTATTAGCTTGCCAATGTTTTACCTCTGCATATATATTGGTTTCATTGGCTATGGTTTCAAACATGGTGTCTTATATGAAAAGAGACAGGTAGTCAACTGGTTTTGCCGTGGAAAGATTGAAATCAGTGGGTAATTTAGGACCAGCGGGAAGATTACACATAGGAACTTTGCAACGACTGCCATTTTGTGCATCCTCACTCTGTACACTTACATGGGTAAAACCTGACTCTAATTCAGGGTCAGAGATGTTCTGAATCACTAGGTATATCATTAGCACTAAAGCCAGAAAACTCAGATTTAGAGTTTTCTTTTACAATTTACCACAATCTTTTTCGCTGTTCACGTCATTAATCTAATTCAAAAAATTTTGTTTATACATGGTACACATGCATTGGTTTTCAGGTTGTAATATACTATTTATAGTGCTTAAAATTACCATACATTTTGAATTTCACAATGAATAATTACAGTACTCTATTTTCTATCAAACCAATTGACTGAAAATAATGCCCCACCTTTTGGCAAAATCTACCCCCAAACATGCTCCTATTTTTAAACTTGCAAAATTTAGTCATTAGGGATGTACAGTACTTGTCAAACATCAGCATGGAAGGGAAAAGGCACATTCATATGTAAGCAAGAGATGTATCATAACTTGTCATAGGTTGTGAAGAGTTAAGGAAAAAACATTTCAGTGCCTAATTCCTATTAAATATTATTTGGAAAAAAATCATTGTTCAAACAGGAACTAAAATAGATGTGCATAAATCTCAATTTGAAGAAGAAATTTTGATGTTTATTGAAACGGGGGCTTGGGCTAAACTTCAACCCAGAAATGAAAACTTTTTCAACTTTGACAAGTGGCCTTTAAAAACTCTTTAATTTCATATAATTAGATCTTCCACAAAAAGAATTATATTTGGAGTAGTTTCATTAAAAAAAATGGAATTTTTGGTCTGAAATAAAGAACATACACCTCTTGCCAAAATGCACAAAGTACTAGCATTGCATGTTTACCCCTATATCCACACTTTTAACTGGATTTCATTTCATACAAATCCAGTCACTATTGCTGTTACTTTTTCTAAGCAACAAAGCGATGCTCCAATTAGTTGAGAAAGAAAAACAAATTCCAACATGACAGAAAAGATGGAGTGATTTTCGAATTCACAATGCAAATGTTCCGATTGGTTGAGGAAATATAAAAAAATTCTGACATGACAGAAAAGGCAGGGCGATTTTCCAATTAGCAGTAGAAATGGCTGATGTGAATGGATGAGAATTATTCCACTTCATCATGCCTGGAAAGCGAGTTCATTAAGAAATGGTTGTCTGACTAGGGTTGTTGATTTTTGGATCCAAGGTCAGTGTCATTGACTGATAAAAGAAAAGTTTTTCTGTACAAAAATTTCAGTGATATTAGTAGAGGGTTATTAAACACAGGACAGGCATATAATGTGTCACTTCTGGTGCTTTTGTGGAATAATAACTTTAATTCTATACCATGATTCTTTACCAGCTTTATGGTGGGCTTCTGCTTAACATATGGAACAGATCTTTTGACAGGATGATTCTGTGATATCAAAATGGCAAACTTTTTTTTTCTTCCTTTTATTGAAATATCAAAGAAATCACCATATGCACATCATACAGTTTTTCATTTGCAGTGACAAAAAAAAAAAACATTTGTAAGAATTGTTCATTCGAATGAGATTTTTGTTGTAGCGAAGTATTTTATGAATATCAGCTTGTAGTTTGGGGTCCAAAAGTGCATTTACTTTACTACATAAAATTTGACTAGCACAAGATGGGTATCTCTCCTCTTTTGGTTGTCAAATTAAACATACTAAGGCTTGATGAGGTTTTAATACATCTTCTTCATCAGCTGCTGCATTTAACATAAACTTTGATTTAAAATTACTTAACGATTGAGTTTTCCTCCCTTGTATGATTTCTGGTCATTCCTGTGTAAGCAGATTGCAAAGTTATCATAGTTCACAGCCTAGTCACTGTTCCACTGAACCCCTTGTTTAAGGTTCACTGCAAAATTGCCTTTAAAAAAGGCATTATTTTTTAAACTCGTATTTAGTATTTAAAAATTTCCCTTTTTTGCAGAGGAGTTTCTGTTGGAAGATGCCAAGAGCTATAGATTCCTCAGTTTTGGTTCTATCCCTGTACCTGGGGTTGATGATGCCCAGGAATTCCGGCATACAATAGAGTCCATGAATATCATGGGTATAACAGCAGAAGACCAATCAGGTAATATGACAGCATAAGACTTGTTTAAATGGTTGTGAATCTTTCATCAATAGCACTTAATGTGACCAGTTACCATTACTTTAGTGCATCTAAGAAAATAATGGTTCTGCAGATGTTTTTGTTCAAGGCTGCAATAAGGTGAAGGTGAATAATTGGTCAGTAATATCCAGTGTCAACCATACCCTGCTGTCACCCTCATAGAGGACTGCTAAACTAGTTGTATTATTTGACACTTGTGCTGTTGCTGTTTTTTTTCTTCTCGACAGCCTCTCTCCTGTTTTTATAATCTGTCACAAATGTGGTAAGGGCATACATAGTCATTATCCTTGTCTGTCTGTATGTTTATTTAAGTTTTGCATTGAGGTCATTTTTTGGTGTGCTGTAATTGTGGCATAATTGAGATTACTGAATGAAACTTATTTAGGAGTCCAAAGATATTTGGAATAAAGGAAATTTAAAATAAAGACCAGTTCGGATTTAAGAACTGTTAGTCTCAGAAAGATAGACATTGGGATATTAAACGCTTTTGTGATGAAATCCTTCACCATCCTGTTTTTAAATTCTTGGCAGTTTGAGACATTGCAAGGTCAACATCTCCCTAGTCAAAAACTTGTGCATTTTGATTTTTCTGGAAAGAAAAATGATTTAAATAAATTAATTTCTTCATTTTTAGCAATTCTAAGGGTTGTGTCTGCAGTTCTGCTCTTTGGCAACATGAAGTTCCAGCAAGATAGGAAGTCTGACCAGGCCACACTTCCAGACAATACAGGTATGAAGCATTTTGCCAGTTTCAGTTTGTATTCAGATCACATGTATTATGATATATCAGTAAAACTGGCAACAAAAGTTGTGATAGTTTTTCCAATTTACAAACATGGCATTTTGTATGAAAAATTTGTTTTCTCCATAAACAGTGCTATACATTTGAGAAGATATTTTACAGATATGCAGAAAATTTGATTGAAAAAATTTATGAAAAGGGGAACCTGTTGCATTTTTCATTATAGACAGATTCTGATAAGACCATTTTTGTTATTACATGTCCAGATTGCACGATGGCTCAAAATATCAGTAATGCAGACAAACAAACAATCAGCAACAATTTAATAATGTCCTAGAAACCTGTAGCAGACAGATTATGATTGAAGTTTTTTGCTTTACACCACAATAACATTTTCATCAAGCTGGGTGCATTTCTTCCTCCACTTGTTACTGAAATTGCCAGTAGTAAAATTAACATTTTGATTTTCAGCACACAGTTTACAAAGATAGTGTAATGCAGATAAACAGTGGTGAATAAGTTTTGCTTACCATGGTAGAGCACTTAAAAGGTTTTTGGATGAATTCACTTTTTTAAACAATGAACATTTAATTTTCTTCAATAAATATCCTTCATTAAAGCATAAAGTGTTAGATTATAGACTTAAAATGGTTCCCTATTTAACTTCAGCTTAGCTCATTTGGTATCTAATTTTATTTGAGTCAGGAAACTAGTCATTAGTGCTAGGTTTAATTAATACTACACAAAATTTTGTCCACTGTCAGCTCATTTTAATGATGGTTTTAAGTGACAATAATCAAGGATGAAAATTCAATAAAGTTTAATAAAGTCTTGAATATTTTTCTTAAAGAATTGTGCCATTATAACTGTTATTTGTTGGTAGTAGAAAAATCCAGCATGGGTAAAAAAGTATACCAACACCAACCTAATGATGGAGTGAAATGAGCTTGCCTAGATTTTGGGCACTTTAATGTTCAATCAACAGCAGTCTGTGCTTACCTGCCATAACACAGCGTGTCATGCTAAAAACGCAATTTTTCACTCCCAAACCCCCTGATATGGTAATGCGGAAACATGATTTACAGTAATCTTTGAAAAAATATTCTTAAAAACCACTTCAGTATGCTTATATGTAGCATATGTAAACAGTTAACAGTTCTGATTGGAGCTGATGTAAAACTATCATTGGGGCAGTTTAAATAGCAGCAGTTAAAAGCAAAGAGGTCAGGTATAAACCACCATTTCACATATTACTTAACTGGCTGACAAAAGCTAGTGTGATAGGTTTGAAGACTGCAGTAGGTGTGCTAATTTGCATAGGTAAAGATTACAAATGGGAACAACCCAGTATAGGTGAATCAAAGAGATCCTAGATGCATGTAGTAGAACAGAAGTTATTACATGTCATTGCCTTGAATGAAAATGTTTAAGCCATTTGTATTCAAGATTATTGACAAGTTTGTGAACAGCAACAGCATTTCTTTGATTTGAAAATTCTCCTATTGTTCCAATTGTGGGGGTTTGGGTTGGGGAGGATTTCCCTAAATTTAATTTCTGGAATAGATGCTTTTTTTTCCAGAGAAAAGGATGAAAAATAGCAAACATAATGGCAGTGACATGAACTAAAGTTTAAGTTTTATGCAAGCTTATTACTCCAAAACAACCTGTTGGAACTTCATGAAACGTGCTACACTCAATGTTTAGGGAGTGAGGGTTTTCTCCATCAGAATGGAAATCCTGCCACGTGTGGGAGAGATCAGAAATCACCCTCAAATATATTTTGAAACAAGTCAAAGCCCATTTGTCATGATGCATTCATCTTTATTTATCTTTGTAAATTGCACAAGTAGACAACTTGTTTGAAACTAGCATTATCCCAGTGTCTGCTCCTCTCCCTGCCTCCCCTGCATCCTAACTTGGAAACCACCATTGAGATTCTTTCCCTATAACCATATAAACACTTTCTTGGCATGAAAAGCCATGTTACCTGTGTAACAAGCATTGACCCCTGGGTCTCTCTTTGCCCTTAGGGAAATGGTTCCTGAGTCATAACTTGTAGAACCTGTTTATAGCACCACCTTTAAAGTATAGATGCTACTTCACATTGCAAGAGGAATTCATTTAAGCGGCTCTCATAGGTTCTTGGGTTTGTCCTTACCTTTTAGGGTCATAACATTGAAATCGCCTAGATCTCCACATGATAATCATATTTACACTTTCTTGGCATTAAAAGACTCGGGTATTTATGCAACCAGCATTGGTCCCTTGTCTTTCCTTACTTGCAGTAGGCTTGTCCTTGGGTCATAATTTAGAAACTGTTAATAGCTATATCCTAAAGGTTCATATACATTTTACTTGGCATTAGAGGTGTACAGTGTTCCAATTTACCCACTTTTTTTTCTGGTGGTACGTAACACTTTACTTTTTCATTGTACTGCTACATTGGTGGTTTCTATCAGTATGGAATATACAGCCATTCTTGAGGAATCTTGTTATGTCTTTAATGATATTAACAGCATATTTTCATTATTCTTTACAAAAAAAGTTCCCAAAAATTATCCGTATTTTTTAATTTATTTTTTAAAACAAACATGTATCTTCTGTCACAAATTAATGGTGAATATTACAGATATAACTATAGTTGATCTTTTAATTACGTTTAACATGTGTAATGTATGCCAATGCATTGTCCAAATGGAATATTGTGAAACATGTTCGAACCAAATTCAACTTTACAAAATTTTTTTTTATAAAAAAAGACCCCCCCCACGTCATGTTTTAGTTATTTACTAGTGTATACAAAGTATTTCTTTGTGAGACTGTGAATCATTCTATGATTGTAATTAGTGCTTTGTTTTCTGTATGAACTTTACCTAATTTGTGAAATCCACTAAATATGATCTCCTTTGTTGAGTAGCCGTGTTTTATGTTTACTGGTGACCGCTCTGGTGGCCAAAGTGGTTAGAGCATTGGCTTCGAAGCGGGAGGTCTCAAGGTCAAAACCATGGAACATGATGCTGCATGTTTCTGCGGTATTATGCCCCAGTGCTAAACATCACTATAAACTGCCACATTGCAGACATTGTAGTGATGAGACTGGAAAATTTTTAAAGTGACGTTAAAAACAATCCAAATCTAAACTGTTTACTGGCCCTCTCTAATAAATATCTTACCCAGGTGTTGGCATGCCACTCAAAGTTTCTCAGCTTATTATATCAATTGTGTAGCTAGAAATTTTATGCTTTCGGTATGAACACTTCCAGTTTTTATCAGTAGGCTTCATAATGTCAGCCTGATGTCTTTCACAGTATCAGCTGTAGTGTAAGCTTAATCATTCCCACTTCAGTTACATTTTTTAGATTGCAACATATACAACAATTAACACATGCCTAGGAAATTCATCTTCTATAAAGTATGGGCCATTTAATTTTTATGGTTGGGGGGTGGTGTTTATATTTTTTCCCAAATAGTGACATTGATATAATGAGGTGTTTGTTGCTTTAAATCAGAGCAAGTTATTTTTTTTTCTAGCTACTAACAGATGGAAATTAAACAAAAAAGTGTCAGTCCCCTACCCCAGAATATTATTAAATTGTCATTCCTTAATATAATTGCGGTGTACCAGGGTCTGTATCACAGCACATTCTGAAATACCTTGGTATACAGTGTTTCATGGTACCCAACTCTACTTGACATAGAAAGGGGAATTCACTTATAGTGAGCAACAGAAAGGCATTCTGTAGTACCATTGTAGTATTCAGATTTCCATGTAAGAGTAACTTCTGTTCTCATCTAATTTCAAACTGATCAGTGGCAACTTGCCAGTTTCAAAGAACAAGTAGTTTTTAATATGCCCCGTTCAGTAAGTTGTGCTCCATTTGATTAAAAAAATTACAGTTATAAAGTTTTAGGATATAGTTGGTGCCCTGTTTCATTCTGGGTAAAAGCATGTCTTTGCTAAAAGTGATAAAACAGATCCTGAACTAAATTGGAAGTCATTTGCATTACATCTGAGAAAATTTGAAAGAATGCCATATATTCTGCTATTTATGACGAATTTATTGTTTGAAAACAGTAAGCAGTGCCATTTATGTTTTTAGCTTATTGGTGACATTTGAAAAGGATCTGTCTTTAAATTACACTTTGCATACAAATTTTCAGTTGCCCAGAAGGCATGTCATCTCCTAGGTCTTCCAGTCACTGCAGTAACCCAGGCTTTCCTGAAACCCAAGATCAAAGTGGGGCGAGATTTTGTCACCAAGGCCCAAACCAAGGAACAGGTAATGTATAAAAAAAAGCTCCCCGAAAAACCAACAGAAGAAGGGGCTTAGTTGAATTTGTAGCTGATCTTTTATAAGGGCAAGTCATTTGTACAGCCAGTATTCTCACCTTTATCTCTCCCTGCCCCTTGGGTCTAGGCCCTGATTCAGAACTGTTTATTGCTCCAAACGTAAAATACATGCATATGCTTGGCATTATCAGGGAATTTAATTGGTGAAGTTGGCATGAATTTCTTGGTCTGTCTTTACCCTCCAGAAGCTCCTCCCAGGGATTCATTACTTGGAAACTGTTAGGATTCCTGCTTACGGGAGTGGCAGTGGCTCTGTGATTACGGCATGTAGCAGCTTTGTGCACCAAGCTTTTTCCCCCTTTCTACAGTTTCAGTATGTATGTATTTGTATTCACAAGCAGGTACAGTACAGCAGACACATTTTCAGAACCCCACACAATGCAATGGGGATGAAGAGAAGATTAAGGTAAAAACCCTCCACCATCGCTCCACACGTCCTGATGGAGTTGCCACGGTGGCTCACGGAGAATTGTTCTGTACACCATGCTTGTTTTTTTTACCAGTAATGTAAATTTTTGCGTCAGTTATTATCTCCTGTTTATTCTTTGAGTGTTTTCTTGGATTCTTTTGTTAATTTTGAAGGGTTTTTTCTCCTTGCTAAGTAAGCAGTGCTTCATTATATTGTATTTCCCTTCATTTGTGCTTGGGAAAGTATTGTCTACCCTGTTTGGGTTCCAGAATTTCTTTTGTTTTATGTGATTTCTTTTTCTCTACCAGCACAGGAAGGGCCCATGGGAAATGCATCCCATATGTCTACCATGCATTCTGCTATACTGCCTTGCCTTCTCTTCTTCCAGAGGCTTTACCAGAATGACGGGGATTTTGAGGTCTTTAAGGATGTGATTCTCCTGTATTTTTATGTGTGGTTGATGCTCATTGCCCTAAGAGATTCTTTTCTGAAGGAATTGTTCCATTTTTGGTCAGTGATGACCCACTCTGGTATTATTCCAACCTGGAATTTGGATCTCATTCATTCTCAGGATTTGTATCTGTTGGTGTGAATTTCATCACCAGTCTTAGGAAGGTTTGTGTTTTTCAGGATAGGATTGACCAAATCCTGTCTCTCATAACAGGTCTTCTGGCCAAGACCTCGTTGGCTCGCTTTACCTATCTCTCCTGGGAATTCGGAACTCACCTGCAGACTTAGTTCGACTAGGGAGACTTGCACGCATTTCAGGTTCTGCTTCTAGCAAACTGGAGACTGCACAAAAAACAACTTTCAGCATTGGTGACTAAACTGGGACCTTTTTTTTACCCAAGTCCTAATTCATACACCTGAATCTAACTTCCTTCTGTACACTAGTGAATCTGATTTGGGATGGAATGCACATATGGAGTGAGAGGGCGTAGTTCTTCAGGGATTTGGTTTTTAAAAAAGGTAACACTTCATACAAACAACTTGGAAATGCAGGCGCTGTTCCTAGCCTTAGGCGTGTGTCAACCTCATAAGGTGTCACCTCAGACAATGTCACTTGTAGCTAACCTCAGATTAAGGAAGGACACATTCTCCTTCTCTTTGTGTGGAAGTCTGGAACCTTCTGTGATAGCAGCCTCGGAGGAGGTAAAGCAAAGGAATATCATGGCCGACAGTCTGTAGAGATGGTTTTAAAGTGGTCCTCGTGGAAAATCTCTGCAGCGGTAAGTAGACACTTTTCCAACTGAGAGGGACACTTTCAGTGGACTTGCTTGACACAAGCTGATACAGCACCCTCATTATATCTGTCCAGTACCAGATCAGAGGGCCTTGGCAGTGGATGCTTTAAGTTTAAATGGGATCTTCTGTATGCCTTCCCACGTTTCAAAATAATCCTGTAGGTTCTACAGCAAGTTAGGATCTCCACTTCTCGGCTGATCCTGGTAACTCCCTGGGCCCAACAGTTGTGGTTCAATGACCTTCACAACCTCTTGGTAGATGAACCCAAGAGATTACAATAGAGGGTTTACCTGCTGTTGCAGCAAGTGGGATCTCTCCACCACAGAAGATTCTCCACATTCATGCTTGGCTTATGTTGAACAATACATCTGCCAGGACCAGTTTTTGTGCAAGGTTGCCAACTGCATCATCCAGACCAGGAGCAATCTAGTTCTGGGGTTTACAATGCAGGGTGGAGAATGTTCTGTAATTTGTGCACTAGGAAACTAATTGATCTTAGCTGTTCCCTTTTAAATGTAGTTGTAGACTTTCTTTTCCATTTTGAGAAAGGTGATGTTCTGTGTCCACTATTAAGGGTTACAGGGCAGCCTTTTCAAACATTTAAATTCCCTGGGGGTCCCACCATTGGGTCAGATCCTCATCTTTCTGACCTCATCAGGTATTTTGAGGGTCAGCAACTGGTTTCCTGTTTACTAATGCCAAGATGCAATCTTTCATGTGTTGTGAGTGCATTGTCAAAACCCTGATGTGAACCTTTTATTGAAGCTTCTTTCAAGAACTTACACTAAAGACTTCCTGCATTCCTTAGTGAGCTTCAAGCATTGCCAGTGAAGAAGAGTTATTTACAGTTCATTGGTAACAATGATTCGTATTCTCTTATTTGTTAGACTGCTTCGGTGGCCTAGTGGTTAGAGCATCAGCCTCAGATGTGAGAGGTCGCAGTTTCGAACCCCTGCTAAGTCATACCAAAGACTTATAAAAATGATACTAACAGCTGCCTCGCTAGGGACTTGGCATTAAGAGGTTAGGACTGGTCGGCCTGGTGTCAGAATAATGTTACTGGGTGGGACATCAGGCTACATGTCTGCGGCATGATGCCCCAATGCTAGACAATTTAAACTGTCACACTGCAGACATCATAGCAATATGACTGAAAAATTGTTAAAGCTATGTTAAAATCCAAATCACACACACACACACTCTTCTTTGTCAACCTGAGTTTCTCACCTTGGATTAGCTACCTTACTATTGAGATCCCTTGTCTCGGTCATGTCTGTGCTGTGGATGATTAAGGGGCTGCTTTATGCAGTTAGGGTTTTTGGGATTTTTCTGGTTTCCTCTGAATGGAGAAGAAAGAGCTAGAATCCTCTCTTTTATCTCTCTCAAGTGTGCTATTTTGGTGGCCACCTATTTAAGCTTGATTCTTCTGACTACCAAGAGCTGATTAGTGCCTAACTGAGAGAGACTTTTCTTTCATGGGAATTAACCCTTAAAGTGCTAGTCGTGACATTAGTTGTACTGTCGGTTAAGGTCTTGTAACGTTTGTTGCGACTTAAGTCGTTTTCCAGGTAAGCAGCAATGTACGCATCCTATTACTTCAACTTGCCATGACTGCTTGTAAAACTATATTTGATTGGTTTATAGAGGCCCGGAACAAGCATTCCGTTGTACTTTACTATGTATTTAGCATAGAAGTTTTACAAATACTCGCTTTTGAGCACGTGGTACCTAGAAAAAAATTAAAATGGCTGACGCTGAATACGACGGTGATTTCTTGCAACAAATACTGGCTTCTGATGATGATGACAGTGATTTTGAAGGATTTGAGGAGGATGACATTATTGGAGCTGGCAAAGTGTTGATGGAAATGCCCATGAGTAATTTTGAGCCAGAAATTGACATGGAACTGGAGTCTGACGTACATGCTGGCTGGACGAGAAAAGATGGCATGCCTGTCAACCACCCATTCACTGGTACTTCAAAATTAAATGTCAAGATGGCGAATTATGAACCTATGGACTATCTGAGACTTTTTTTTGATGACGAGTTGTTGCACCTGATAGTAGATCAAACAAATCATTATGCAAATCAGAGAGTTCATGGGGCAGACTTGAAGAAGAAATGGCAGTCTGTCACACCTGAGCAGCTAAAACTCTCTTTCGCACTGATTATAGCAATGGGTTTGGTACATAAATCTGATCTCGATTCCTACTGGGCTACTGATGATGTGATATCAACTCCATACTTCAGCAAAAAAATGAGTAGGGATACATTTCTAACTGTTCTAAGTAATTTACACCTGGCAGACAATGAGAACAATCAAGGTGACCCTTTACACAAGATCCGCCCAGTGATTGAAAAAAAAATGAAGCATTTGCTGAGGTTTATTCTCCAGATATGAACCTCAGTTTTGATGAGGCTACCTGCCCTTGGAAAGGTTGTCTGACATAACTGAAAATTTGTCATGCACATTTATTACTGACTATGGGGGTCTAAACTACCTCTAACATTCATGGAGTGGATGCTTATAAAACTGTTACCTTTTCTTTACCTGTGATTTTCACAATTTAGATATAACATTGTAACAGACATAACATGTTCATTGTTCGAACTACTAAAGAATATAATATTTCTTTGATATATTTGAACCTTTCCATTCAAAAACAAACAAAAATACAGATGAAATACAACGGAAACTTGTCGTTTTACCTGTATTTGCACCTGTACATGCAAATATGTTAAACTTACACATGTGCCTTGATGCTAATCTTAAAGTTTAGACATCCACCATCATTTTTCATATAGGGTTTGTGTATCTGTTGTGTATATTTATTGAAATACATGCAATTTAAAAACTATGCCATTTTCTTCTTTTTTTTCCCAAACAATTCAGCACTGAGGGATCTTGTATTGCAGAACAGTATAGCACTTTAAGGGTTAAAGCCCATGAAGCCAGGACTATTACTACATTTAGGACCTACTTGAATATCTTCTAATTGGATGATTACGAGACACCTTTTGGCTATTGCACACTACCTTCTCTTCCTTTTACCTTCAATTGTTCCACTAAAGTGAAGTCATTTTTTCATATGCCCTATAGCAGAGCATGTGTCCTGTCTACCAGCCTACAGTAGTGAACACTACTTTTGTAAGGATAAGTACAGTTGTCTGTTGAGGACATCAGCCTTCCTCCTAACTGCTAAATTTAGCCATACAATAGTTGCAGGTAAAGTATTACTGTATTACTGCTATTAAAATATAGGGGCTTGTGGGGAATTGATTTAATTGTGTAATTCTTACATGCTACTATTGCTGAGATTCCCTCCTCCCATCTTGCTTTGATTTCCTGTACTCTCGGTCCAAGTTAGAAGGATATTGCATATTTCGTTGTGACTGAGGAGTCATGTTCTTTTCAATCCTGTTCCTCTAATACTAGTTGGAGGAGGGAATAATTAGCTTGGAAAAGGAAAGCAATGCATTAAGAGCAGGTAAGTATTGCACATTATCCAAATTTGTTTTGCATCCCTCCACAACTACATTTTAGTTTCAGTACTTCCTTCACTGTACCCATAAACCTTTCAAATTAGACTGAAACAAAGTGAGTTTTTTTCTCAAAGAGGGATTTAAATTTTTATTTATTTAAGGAAATCCTTGAGTTTCTTTTAAACAAAGAGAGAATGCTGACTTGTAAAAGAAGTCCAGATAGAATCATTTATTTTTTAATTATGAACATTTGTCGGATGATCACCGCCACGGTCTTATCACAGAAAAAATAAGTACATATTAAACTGTTTCTTGTGATGTTTAGTGAGGTCAAGGCTTATTGCCACAGCCCATGTCCATTAACTTATTGTTTGAAATTTCATAAAGATGAGATTGAAAAAAAGAATAAATATAGAACTAAAGGAGACATTAAAAAGTTGTTGGTAGTTTAACGCTTTTAAAAAAAAAATTTATATCCTCTTTATAATTACTGAATTTCTGGTCTAGGTGGAGTTTGCAGTAGAGGCCATTTCCAAAGCATGTTATGAGAAGATGTTCCGGTGGCTGGTGACCCGAATCAACAAATCCCTGGACAGAACAAAGAGGCAGGGAGCCTCTTTCATTGGAATCCTGGACATTGCTGGTTTTGAAATTTTCAAGGTGTGTATTTGAGTCGGGGGGAAAAATTTTGCCCAAAGGTTGCTTTGTCTTCATTTAAGCTATCTTTTTATGCAGATATCAGAAGTAGTAGTCAGAAATTGGGAAGTAGGGTTCTGGTAGCACTTTTTAAAAGATCCCATCAGCTGTCTTATCTGATTTTCAGGGGACCATGGAGAGTACTTAGAAAAATTTGGATTTATTACAATCATTTGGCACAAAAAACTCATTCTTTGTGTTCCCATCCTGTGAACTTCTCATTTACGTTAGAATGTGTATGTTTACTTTAGGCTGGTGCTTTTAAATACTGTACAAAAAAAGGCGCAGATATGTGTTTTTTCTGTACATGTCATTGTATCCTTGGGATATTTTTGTGATTTTTACCATTAGAGGTGTGGATTTACTTGAAGCACTTTTTGGCATACTTGTAAGTATAAAGTTTCAAATTTACACTTGGACATTTGGGTGATTTTAATTTTAGCAAATCTTTTTAAGAGCAGTACTAACTTACCTGTCACTGTTCATAGCTTTTACTTTTCATGTTTTGAAACCTCATTTGCTCAATATAAATGCATCCTCCTACAGAGTGGAGAATTTTCAATAACTTGTGCCCCTTTCATGCCTGTGCATAGAACAGCAACCATTTTCTAAGACGTCATGTGTCACATTGCAGTCTTATTCAACAAATACTATCATGGTGTTATATGTATCCTCTCTCTTTAGTATACAAATAATGGTAACCCCTGCTCCCTTTGAAAAATGGTTCATTAAGGGAAAGCTCAGGGTACCATGTTGTATCCCACCCTTTAGCAGTTAGGATACACCCCTCTTATTTTAAAAAATACAATTGATTACAGTAAATCCTAGTCAGAATGATGAACAAGTATGGGAAATAGGATTGCTCCTGTGTCACTTTGACTGAAAGACACAGTGATGACCAGCCACACTTCTGCTCAGTGTTGATGATGATGTTTTATCTAACCTCTTTGAATGCAGTGAGTTCAAGGTAGAAACACCGAAAGAGATGCCTCCTACCAGGCCCATCATTTTCTCTCATTTTGAATGAGGAGAGGGAGATCTGGTCCCTTAATAAAGTGGTACATGATGTTTACCACCTCTTACCCATGGAATGGTACCCAAAACCCTCAGACTTGCAGTCCAAGAAGATCCTTTCCATTTTAGCTTAGGGATTCAACCATAGCCAGATCTCCTGGGTTTTCCTTAATGCCTGTATGATTGATTAAATGTCACAGAAGTTTTGTCAGGCCAAGACATCGCTCAACAGCATAGAAGGTGGTCCATTCCTTACTGTACCTAGAGATCTGTGGTCTCTGCCTTGAGTTATTGGGTTCATTGCCCAAAGTGGCCCATTCAACCTCCCCAGTTGGATGCAGGTGTGTCCCATATGGGTGTTTCAACTGGAGTCTTGGCATGCCTTCCCTTTTAAAACAATTGAAGTTATTGAGCAGAAAGTCTGGTTTCTGGTCACCACAAGTTCCTATGTTGACCTCATTTCATTTACTTCCATTAGTCTGTTGAAGGAGGCTGCTCTGAACCCAATTGCATTACACTGTGTTCTTGAAGATGTGACCATGTCCAGTATTCACTTTCTGTTACAGTGGCTTTATCAGTAGAACTTCAGTCCATCTGCCATGATGTTTTGTTGGACTACTTGAAGGTCTCATTTAACCACAGTGATGACTTTATATGGGGCTGCTCCTTTTTGAAGCTGATTCTCTCGTAGGAGAGCTCTTCCATACTGTGACTTCACAAGATTGTAGTGATCATCAACATCAATCCTTCGGTATGAAGGCATTTCTCTTGGCCCATTAGAATCTGCAGATAAGTGTAATAATGTGAATCACCCACATGGGGCCATCCACTGAAATTTGCAAACAGCTGCAGCCACAATTCAGTGTGCAACATCAAGTGAGACACCTTCATTGATGTGATTTATGGCATGGAATTCACAGAAGAAGCCATGAGGAGGAAGTTCTCTAACCCTCCTTCCTTTCCCAAGGAAATGGGGGGGGAGGGGGACAGCTCTTGGGACTTGCACCCTCTATTGCTGTGGATTCCTCTCCCAAACATCCTGATAGGTGCTTGTCTAATCAGTTTTTCGGATGCTGTTTTTCAAGCATCACAGATGACGGGTGGGTCCTTTCTACTGTGGGTGAGGGTTACTAACTTCAGTTTGGGAACAATCCACTTTATCAAGGACCCCCATGATTTTTCACGAGTCAGATCTGGTGTCATTAAGGATTAGGTGCACACTTTTTGCAGAAAGGGGCAGTTGGGAAAGTCCTGAACAATTAGTCTTAATCGATCTATCGCATGTTAAACCAGTTTATTCTCAATGAACATTCAGTATGGAGACCAGTTCCTCAATCTGGAACACAATGCATCTGTTAGATTGGGCGGTATCCATTGACTTTGAGGATGCTTATTTGCACATCCCAATATTTCCATTTCATTGAAATACCTCTGGTTTTACTTTGACCAGGAAGATTTCAGTTCTACATTTTGCATTTGGAATTCCTTGTGCACCCTGAGTATTCACCCAAATTATGGGTGTAATAGTATCTTGCCTCAAATTGCTGGGAACCCCATTCAAGAATACTTTGACTACTGGCTGATTCATAATGTTCAGGTTTAGTGTGTTCCATTGTAGTTCCACAGTAACTCAGTTGGATCTCTTACCCAAAGACTGAACTCATTCCATCTCAGGACTTCATTGATATGTGGATGAACTTCCTCACCAGCCAGAACATAGTCCAGGTTCCACTGGATTGGATAGGTCAAATCCTAGCACCTCTAGAGGCGCTGTGAGTAAAAACATTGTTGCCTGCTCACCTTTATCTATTCCAGTTGGGAACCTTGAATGGTACTGCAGATCTGGTTCCCTTAGGACATCACCATATGTGCCCTCTACAGCTTCGCCTTCTCGCAAAGTCGAACTGGACCGAGATTTTCTATTGGCTCAGATTTCTCTAAGACCTGACTTTCATCACCATTCACGCTGGTGGATGAATCAGGACAGATTCCTGACAGGTCCCCATGCAAATACCCAACCCCCACTCATATCTGTTCATCAGTGCATTAGTTGCTAGTTCAGGTTGCCATTTAGAGCTGGAGGGTGTAATTCTCAGGGTTATTGGACTGGTGATGAATCATCCCTCTGCATCTACAGCCCAGAGATGAATTCCATATTTCCAGTATTGCAAGGCTGCATCGACTGAATAAGGGGTTGATGTGATGTGTCACGGTCACCTCCAACAAGACCACCATCATGGCATATCTCTGATGTTATGTATATATTGTTTTCACTTTTGGCACATATCTGTAGATTGCATATGATCAAGAAATAGGTATTTACAAGCTTTAAAATCAATCGTAATGATGAACTTGTGCACAAGTTTTGGGTGATTTCCCATGGGATGATGCGAGTCTGGTGGGTTCTGTTGCAACATGAGGTATTGTAAAAAATATCACAAAGGAAGTATTGCAACATGGGACAAGTAGGAAAATAGGGTGATGTAGAGACTTGCGTATATAAGGATGAGATTTGATCAGTTAATTCATTCTTATTTCCTATATTCTTGTTTTAATATCAGTTTGCATAGGCACTTAATGTTGTGTTTAAATATAATTTGAGAGGAAATGTTTGGATTTTTCACTGGATTTACAAAGTGCTCATGGTACTTTTTGGACTAAAATAATATTCTGGGATTATTTTTAATTTATTCAAAGGAGTTCATGACATTGCCATTGTGATACATCAAGACTGTTGGCAGATCAGTACATCCAAGGAACTGGAATTCATTTGGAACATCAGCAGACCTGCTAACCCTTATGATTTTTGCCTTAAGTCTTATGAAAATGATCATAAAAAATGGATTTTTGGATTAAAAGCAAAAACTAGAGCAATATGATTGTTACGGTAAATTTCAGATAATTGGCTCATCCACGTTTGATTTGGATTCAGGTTTCAAATTAGATTTTGGTGAAGTTAGTCAGGAAACCAGGCTAACTTCACAGTAGCACCTCATATGATTTAAACTGCACATATTATTTCGTGCAAAGAGTATGCATGTTGAAACTGTAGATTATAGAATTGTTTTTAAAAATAGTGTCCAGCAAGCGATATATGTTGAAGATGAAAGGGAAAATCAGCTGTGAAAAAATTTTAATAATCAGTACAGAACAGTAAAAAGGAATATTTAGATTCTTTTGAATAAAAATCAGAAAGGGACACAATTATATATATTGAATATCACAAGTCGATTTTAGTACATCTCGGGTGGGAGATATGATTGCCACTGTTATGTGAAATGGAAAAAAATCCAAGAATTGCAAGAAGTTGAGAGATACAAACTTTTGAAATGCATATTTTCCAACATTACAATGGCAGAATGTATATTTTTTTTCGCCATACTGAAAAATATCAACTGCCTTACCAAGATGGTTTTGTTAGGGTTCGCAGTTCTGCATTACTTTCTTCGGATTTGTGCAGAACTTTTTAGGATTATTTTGGATTTAATTCATAATACTGTCAGTTCCTTGTAAATTTTCGTGTTATAATTTAGAGAATTAAACTATTCATTAAATTCTACAAAATTATTGATTTTGCCTCTTTGTTACTTAAAGACTTGAGAGCCGTAACACAGATATCAAGAAAGTTAATATATCCCTTCTTTTTGCAGGTATTTTTTTAGCCTACTTTGCTGTATGCCTCAGAAAAGATTAATTTTTGAGCTAACCACATTCCTTGAAAAAAGATTTTAGATGAAGAGTGTATATGCAGACAGTTTGTCTAGGTCAAATAAAACAGTCCTCAAAAAATGGGCTCATCAACAAACCATTAGAGACCCTTTTGTCGCTTTTAAGAAAGCCTCTGGTGGACATATTTGTGACCGTGCTCAACACCACACTTCCTTTTTATGTTTCTTAAGTCCCAAACCCGAGAGCATGGGTAGTGGATGCATTCAGCTTTCAGTGGGATCGTATGTGCACATATGCTTTTCCGCCCTTCTAACTGCTACCTCATTTCTGTGAAAGTCGGAAGTTCCACTACCCATATAATTCTCATGACATCAAAAATCCTGGTGCAGCAGTCTTCTAGAACTGTTGGTCAGTCAACCCAGGTCTTCACCTCACAGGAGTAATCTTTTATTGCAACACAGGGGCTACCTCCTGCACAGTCCACACATTGTCCACTTCATGCTTGGCTCTTCTCAGATGATCTAACTCCTCCCCCCCCCCCCCCCCCCCAGCAAAAAAAAACAAGTATGGGTTGCTGGTTGCATCATTCAGGCCAGGAGAACTGCTGTGTCCAAAATCTTTCTCCAAGTTGGAATCGATCTTGTTTTATGGTCTTGAACCTAAAGCCCCTCGGAACCATTTAGTGAGGCTTCCATTGAGGACTTCACTTTCAGGATTGTGTTTTTACTCACTTTGCTGTTTGTGAGAAGAAGCAGTGAGATTCATGAATTGCCTGTTGATATTGGTGGCTGTTTCTGGTTTTATGGGAATTAAGAAGTCATTCTTCCCAGGAGGACATCGTAAAGGCAGTAATTTGGCGATCACATCCTACATTCTACCTCCACTCATTATCAGAACAAAGCACAGGCATTTTTTCTCAGGGACCCATAGCAATGGCACATGATGTGGCCCAAAGGAACATCAGCATTCTGTAAGTGCATCTTCCCCTCTAATAGTGAGTATTTTTCATTTTTTCTGTTTTTAATCAGTAAACACATCTGCCTACCCACCCAACTGACATATTCAGCTGTGCAAAGTGACGATTAAGTTACTGCTGTTAATAAATTGTAGTTTGTTGGGTGGCACCCCTCCCCGCATCAAAAATACCTACATCTCGTTACAAAGAGAGTCAAACTAAGTACCATGCCAAAAATTACCAAATGTGCAAAACTGTTAAGGCAAGAAGGTTAGCTCAAGTGACAGTTATGATGGTATCTTTTAAGATAAATGGTCGAATTTTACAAAATTAGAAGGAACTCAGTACTTTATTCATTGTTAATACCAAATGCTTACACAATCCCAACAAGGTCACACTGAGTAAAGCATATGTAATATCCATTTTAAAGATTAATTTGAGACAAAATGTTAAGGTATAAGATGCCACCAGGCCTTTATGGCAGTTCTAAGAAAACCGCAATGTTCTGGGTGGCTTTTAGCATCCACATCCTTCTGAAGTGGCATTCTGGAATTGAGACACATGTTAGTAATGGATATTTTTATGAGAATTTGGCCAAAATTTTTTGTGTGCAGGTGTGGATTTGTATTTTATTACAGCAAGTGTTAGTGTTACGTCAAAATATGGTACTTGATAAACCTGAATAAATTTTGGAAATAAAAGGTGTGCTGGTGCATTTGACTGATTTGTAATATGCATCTTTGAACAACACAGTTGCTAAGTAAATTGCAGACCAGAACTTTTCTAAACCCGTGTATATTGTTGCAATTCATGGCCTAATAATACTTCTCTAAATTTGTATCAGGGAAAAGTCTGAATTTTCATTTATAGATAAATGAAGTGTGTTGAAATCACACTTGAACAGTGACTGTGGTTGTAGAATCCAGTTCAGTTCTGTTTATTTTAAAAGCATGTTGAGATTTAGATTAAAATATTTGTAATGCGGTTCTTATTGTCACTTATTTATATCTATCCAGTAACAATTTCTTGTTGTCATGGTGACATAGAATGACATCGGTTTTGTTTCTCTTCTGTTTCACACAGAACAAAGATGGCAAGGTAATGACCTTGACCTGTGCTCAATGGTAACATTGGACTTGTAGATCTTGTAGTTTTGGGTCTGCGCATGTTTTTGTTTCACCTTGTACTGGCATCAAAACGAGTGCAAAATGTCATTATGTGCTTCATTTGTACAAACAACTAATTGCTAGTATTGATAATGCCATTTTCATCTTGCCTATGAATATAATGCTCAAATGTTTATGTTCATCAGTCAGCAGTTATACCAAGAAAATTACAGTCCGCTGTCAAAAAACCAGGAAAATTCCCATGTATCCCAGAATGTAAAGTAATATATAATACTGAATCAGGTTCTTTGAGAAGCTTGTGGAAAAAAGAGCACAAGTTGAGAGAAATCCACATTTCACTTGATGTGTTTGTAGTATGCTGATAAAGTTACTTATGTACAATATAGGTGCAACATGGCCAATACACAAATAATTATTTGACTAATTTTGACAGGTCTAGAGCTGAAAGTAAGCCATCTTATTGCAAACACTGTCGGACTGATGATGCCAGTGCTGGGTATTGTTTGTGTTAATATTTTAGGCAGCAAGTAGCAAGAAAAAAATACACCCAACAAGAAATCTCAGAAAAATGCCTGATTTGTTAAAAATTTTGTGGAAAATGTTAATCTAGATTTGTTTCTTGGAGTCAGTACTTTATATCCTGGTAGGTAAGTCAGATCCAACTGCAAACATCGTAGACCCAGATCTGTAATCCAGTGATTAATCAGCAGATCAGGGTGTAATTTGTTTGTTCTACTGATTGGTCCTCACAAATTACATTAACTCTGTTCTATCAGAGCTTTATGTGTTGGCAGATATGGTTCTTTGTAGTTTAATTTGGCTAGTACACGAGTATGTATGATATGTGCAGTATTTATATGTGTATAATCTGCACAGAAGTACAAACATACTAGATCCAGATCTGTCACTGAATCGTGTCCTGTCCGATACAAACTGCCTGCACCCAGATCTTGTTATTGAGTCATATGCTGTCAGATACAGACAGCCTAGACACAGATCTTGTCATTGAGTCATATCTTGTCAGATACAGACAGCCTAGACCCAGATCTTGTCATTGAGTCATATCTTGTCAGATACAGACAGCCTAGACCCAGATCTGTCATTGAATCCTGTTGCTGGCAGATCAGGGTCACTTAGTTGTAGTAATGATTTCTCCAAACCAACAAGAAAGACCCTGATCAGCTGGCACCTTTTGTGACAAAGCTGTAAACTTTGTGCACAGAGTGGAGCATATGACCTATGAATGAGGAACAGATTACATGCTCAGATGGCTTTAACATGCGAGTCAGCTGGAGGTAGGATTAGATGCCATTTTTGGATATTTATGTGAATTATGGAAATCAACAAGAACTTATCTAGTTAATACCAGAATTGTTAAAGCAGTCATTGCAGCTGGTGCAATGATGCCTAGCAAAGTAATGAGATTAAGGCTCACATGTATACATAAGCTCTTGTTTATTGGTCACTTTATTGATGTTATCCGGAGAGTTTAAGCTCTGTGCAGGATGAGTTTTTGAGGTATTACAAGTAATAAAGAGATAGAATGTGATTTTGATGGTTTTTGAGTCTTTGATTAAAAATCTACCGTCCTTTGGTGAGATAGAAAGGAAGGACCAACAAAAAATTGTTTTGGCAGAAACAGTTAAGTAGTTTAAAAAATTTGGAATGCCTTATTTAATTGCCATTGTGTTCAAGATACTTAAAATGAAAGTTTAATATTGATCGAGCTGTCCCATGCTCACACTTAAACAAACTAGTGTAATGCAATACTGGTTAAACACAAGTGGCTCCTGTGAACAACATCAAAAATGTGAAGAGAAACTGTATAGCAAAACATGCTTCAGATGCTAATGAACATAAACACTGCTTATCCAGTGAGTAAGGTGGACATTAATAAAGAACTTTGACAACAGCTGGTCTTGGAGAAAAATGTGCTTTACAGGAAATATTTGGAGATTTAAATAAACACCGGAGTCAGTTTAATATGAATTTGCTTTTATTATTTCATATTTGAAGTTCAGCAATTGCAGTGTCGTGTGACAATTAGTAAATAAAAAAAGGGCAATTTAGGGCAAATGGAAATTGTAGTCGGAGCTTGTGGAATTCAATTCGGGTATTTGATTAATGTTAGCAAGAAACAAATTGTAAATCAAACATAACTGTAATTATTTTTGTTCAGGAGGTTAATTCTGCTGACATCTTTGAAGCTTTTGTTTAACATTTGTCAGACATCTGAAACATTTATTTGGTCTACCAGCCTTTTCTGTCAAGTTGTATATATGATTGTATAGGGTTTAACTGCACATGAGCACAATCCTGGTGATATAGTGGCAGTAAAAAGTTGCACTGAAAAAGTTGAAAGAAAGATCTGCAGACGACTTTTCCTTTTTATAAAGCCAACACATACACACACACATTTTGGTTGGAAGCACTGACTTTCCTTAAGCGTGAATACAGTTTATTATAAACTTGTTTCAGATTTCATTCCTTTATATACAGTACATACAGTTAACAACACCAGCTTGTTTCATTAATGTTTGTCCAACAAGGCCTAGATAAAAACTATACTGTTGCAGCAAAATATTTGCTGAGCTCATGCATGAGTAGCAAGTTCTAAATAATCTCGTTACAAAAGTTTGACTTTGTTTTATTGTTCTTCATTTGAAGTTTTGGTTTTGGAAATTTGATTTTTGTTTTGTTACAGGTATTTGATTTTCTTGCCTGAATTATGAAATGGCAAAACATGGTGATCACTTTTATAAAAGATATGGCATAGGCTTTGGTATTGACACCTCAGCAAGGGTGATTGTTTAAGTTTTCAGTTAGTCTTCTGTTTTTACTACACTGTCAAATTTTTTGTTTGTTACATTGTTGCATTAACCCATCCAAGTGCTTTCGAATTTGAGTTGTTTACTTCAAAAGATGATAAAAAACTGTATGTAGTTTAGGAGAAATCAGTTTAGGAATTAGTTTACATTGACCAAAATCCAGATCTTGTGCCAATAAGCAGTACAGTTTCACTTGTGAACTTGATATGAATTGGATCTTTGTATCCCTTTGAGAATTTGGTCCATTGTCACAAGCCATGGGTGATAACCCATTAGGTATCATTTTGATGAGGAGAAAGTTTCCCTTTCTCATGAAAACTAAGTATATACTTACATAAACATCGGCTGGCATCTTTACTTTGGCATGACAGAGTATTAATAAAGCTACAGTCTGGAAAATACTGGCGATCTTGGGCATAACAAAATCCGACCAAGTGAAAATCCTAACATTTTGACAATCTGTTAACTTCTCCCATATCTGATGACTTATAAAGATGTGTGAGAGCTCATTGAAAAGGGAAAGTATGACACCTAGATTACTAGAGGCTTCACCGTAAAGGTGAATACTACTATGAAATTTAAAAGGTTATGTGTGCAACTGCAATTTCTCAAGCTACAAACATGGTCTCCCATGTATATCAAGGGGCCATGTAATAGAACATAATATTTTAATGGTTTTGACCCATATTAGTATCATGATTTCATTTGGTCCTTTAGTAATGCATAAGGAGTGGAGTGGGGAAAAGTACTGTGTGGAGTATAATGAGGTTAGGGATGAGTAACTCTTGCAGCTTACTCTTCACTGGATGGATGCTTGCGAAATATATTCCCAGAGTCCTGTACTCGGCACTTTCTGTGAAAGATAATAGTAAAGTTTTTTTTTTTTTTAAATTCATCCTGATGAGGCAGTAGTGTAATATTATTTGATTGCCAGTTCATTGAGGGATAGAGAACTAGAAATTGTATGAGAGCATGCAGAATCCAAGGATATGAGAACATAGGTGTCAACCCCTTGAGATGAAAACCTGTACGCCAGACCAATAAAAACCTTACAAAGACAAAAAAAAACCATTACATGAAAAAATGTATTCATACATTATATAAGATCAACAGTTTTAAAACAAAAATAAATGCTCAACACAAAGTATTTTTACACATATTTACAGAATTATTTACATTTCTGAAAATCTATTTCATTCTTTTTACTTATAACATTATCCTCTTCCTGCTTTGGCTGAGCAAAAATGCTTTCGATGGATGCTCCCTTCATTTCAGAATTTCTTTCATGCAGTTTTGTCTGAAGTGTTCCTCCAGATCATATATACCCAACACCACCACTTTAATGTCTTTACTGCATATTTTACAAAAAGCATGGGAAGATCCTAACTTGGATATATCTACAGTGCCGGGGAAGACTTTAATCCAATCAGTCTGAAACTTGCCACGACCTCCGTCAGTGTCTTCAAGCTTGCGTTTCTTTGAGTTAGGCTCAGCCATTTGATGGATAGAATATTTCAGCTAGATGAAAGAAACAAAATTTAAAAATTTAGATTTGACATGTGATATAGGAAGATCTCCTGATTACAAATGTGTTATGAATTTATATATTTCCCCATAAACCCCAAGATATTACGCCAGGAGCTATCCAAAAATAGAAATCTAGAAGAGAAAAAAAAAAAACTGACAAAGTAGCAGTCCAGAAGTTTATACCTCGTAAGCTGTTTGATCATTTCTATTAAAAATGCGTATCTAGTATTTGAAAAGTTATGAATTTGCTATATGGTGTGTCGATTTTGGTCACAAACTTGGTATAAATTGGCAGTGTTACATATTTTTGAGCCACGAGAATGATGTCACTCGGTATCTGTACTACTTCCATTATTATGGCAATGCATCTTCCTGTTTGCATTAGGTATCTGACAAACTTAATTCAGAACTATTACAGCATGATAAAATGCCAGCGCTAAATTCAGCAGGCTATTTTTAATTAGTATATTGTTAAAATTTTAATAAATCGACTTTTATCTCCACACAGAAAAGTCGGACTAAGTACAGTTACACCAACATGAATGCCACACATGCAAAGTATGAAAATTGATGTAAACTTTATGCATTTGATAGTAATAAGTATAAATAATAAAATAATAATATATAAAATAAGAAAACATACTTACTACACAGGTAGTTAGTCAATATTAGAAATCCGAGTGAGCGTCAAATTTCGGAGCAATAAATGACAAGATCTTCGCACACAGGAGTTGAACCATCAATGAAACTTTTTCATCATCTAATGAAAAGCGCGGTTTTGATTATGATCTGATTGGTTGTTTCAGGCCACCCTGATCTCGTTTAATTCTTGTTCTAAAAAAAAACATGCCTCAAGATCCAGATGCGCAAAAAAACAAAAAAATTTTTTAAAAAAAATAATTAAAAATTTTGTACGAAAAACCATACAAAACATTTGTATCGTACATTGACAGAAAAGGAAAAAACTACAAATTACAGGTAAACCATACAAGTTGACACCTATATGAGAATCAATTTCAAAATGAACCATTTGTGTGAACGAATGTTTAGTCAACTGTTGACAGATATTTGTTTGAAGGAGTGTATACAAGAAAGCCAAACAGAAAACATCCTTTTTAAATGACTTGCTTGAAATTGAACATATTCATCAGACATCATTAGGAATCATATAATGAGGTGTATTGAAGGAAGCAAAACTGACTGATACTGGGTCTGTAGTTTTAACGTTTTGTGAGACTTTATTCCATTTGCTTTTGAAGTAAATGTCTTGAAATTGTTTTTGCCATGAATATGTGCTATAGTTTGAATAATTATATCAATGCATGATATTGCAATGGTTTTTCTGCTTTGCTCACAGAAAAAGAAATATTGTCACTCACAGCAAGAGCATGTAGATAGTCAAGTTTTATTTATTTTGTATTTTTTCCCATTTGTTTGAAAATTGATGTTTTATATTATGTGCATACAATTTATTTGGGATATTGGATTGATTTTCTGAAGCAAAATATTTTATTTTCATGATTGCAGCATGTATTTATAAAGTTAACAGTATGATAACTTATTGTTGTTGCAAGTCTTTATGAAAGATGAAATATCATTTTAAGACGTCACATTGTCCCTGCTAGAGGTAAGCTGGTTTTGCCAGCACAGCTTTTTAAAAATTTTATAATGAATTCATTTTGTAAGAAATAATATTTCCAAAACGATTCATTTATTTTAGGTTGTTGTATCCTGCAGCTGTGAAGACAAAATGTTTTATTTTCACCATTTGTAAGATGTATTTAACCAGAAAGATAAAATTATGAGAGGCAGTTCTAGAGTCTCCAGTCTGAATAAAGTACAAGACCTGGGGGAGGTGGGGAGAGGGACAGATATATCTGTAGAGGTTTAATGATAACATTCAGAATTCAACAAACAACTTCAAAAAAAAAAAAAAAATTGCATTGAAAAAATGTTGATAAATCTAAAAGATCTCTTAAACGTTCAGTAGAAGGTTCTCATTAAATGTTATCCATTTATATGTATTGTATCTTTTCCATGTAAACTAGTTTTATTTGTGATTAGTCATTTGGTTCTGGAACTAAATGTTAAGAAGATGCCAATCCATGAAAGGTAAGGAAGTCAGCTATCAGTCTGATGTTAAATATCGGCATCTTTTAATGATATTTATTGGGGGTCAGCTTTTGTTTTAGATGAATGAATTTACTAATAAATCAGAAGCATCCAAAATGATTCTGTTTGCACTGGAAATGGCACCATGATGATGTGCAGATTGGTAAGAGTCCATGAACATTATGCTTTAGTAGTGCAGGATTTGAAAGAATAGTGTGCCGTATTGTTCACAAGCCAAATCACAACTGCAAACTGCACAGACCTACCTCTGCCATTGCATAGTGCTAGCAGCTCAAGTCCTACAACAGTTTCTTTGGAGTAATCATAAGAACAAAATAACATTAACTCAGATCTGCTGGTACTTTATGCAACAGCAGGTCAGGGTATATGTTGTTTGCATTTGGACTTGTAAGCGAGTATTGACCGTATGTTTATATTTATCATACTGTATGGGTGAGATTTATCAACACTTCAGCCCAATACTGGCTCTCTAGTGCCAAGTAAAAAATGTGTAGTATAAATACTAAAGTTAAACAATTTCTAAACTCTTTAGCAAGATATACCTTTCTGAATGGAAGTACTCCTTCAAGATCAAGGAAAAATAATTAAAAAAAATGTAGTTGATAATCAGTTGATGAACCAATGGTGTAAAAATAGTCTAGTACCAGTTTCACAAAATGGCTCAGTTTCATTTCAGAGACTGCATGATTCACAGTCAGAAGTATATTACAATGTTAGGGTGATGCTAAGAAAAGAGAAAGCAAATTGTAAATTGCTGAGTTGGCTGTAGATGAGCTCAAGTATGGCAGAGGAGTGCTGAACAGAGTAAACTGAATCTCTTTCAGATCTCTACTTGTTCAACAACAGCTGTCAAGATCAATGCATAGCAGTTAAATGCTCATTGAAGAATTTTTACTTGTGTCATATTCATATTTTAGAATCACTATTTTTGGTTTAAAATCCTGTCATAAACAGTGTATAACACCGTGAAATAACCTTCTTCAGTATAATGTAGTGGAAACTAAAAATGTATGCAATTATATGATAAATGGAATGTTCAGCTTTTCATTAGCTGCAACTTAAAAGTTGTACAATAATATGGTTCAGTTCATTTCATAAATGTAATATCTATGAATAGTCATGCAAGATTCTCTCTACATGTGTGTGTTTTTTTCCCCTATGTTTAGCTGAACTCATTTGAGCAACTGTGCATCAATTACACCAATGAGAAACTGCAGCAGCTGTTCAACAATACCATGTTCATCCTGGAACAAGAAGAATATCAGAAAGAAGGCATAGAGTGGAAATTCATTGACTTCGGTCTTGATCTACAGCCCACTATTGACCTCTTGGAGAAGGTAAGCTGTTGCAATATTACACTAAAATGTACACTTGATTTAAGCAGAAAATAAATATGGTTAGAAGGTGAGCTTGTACAATATCTACGGTAATTGTAAGATGGACTTTAAGCAGATAATAAATATACAGCTAAATTCCCAAGTCAATAAATATGTCATTGCTCCACTTAAGTCGTGCAGCTTTTCTAGCTTAGGATAAATATAAGCGGAAAAAGACTACAGGATTCCTCATTTTAAAGTCCCTCATTATTGCATGTAATGTGGGTATGGTCATGGGGTACAGTAAATTGGTCAAAGCTTTATCACTTCTATCTGGGTTTTTTTGCTTGTCCACCACATTGTTAAAAAGAAACAGAGGATATAATATTCACATTTCTATCCATCCGTCCCACTTTCATTTTCACTGTACAGCTTTAAAACCATTTGAGATTAAGGAATGAAACTTTGTAAGCTTGTACATCATCATTAGAAAGTGTGGCATTCCACATTAGGGGCCTGTCCTCAAGGTTAAGGTCAAGGTTTAATATTTTAAGTTTTCATCACTTACTCTTCTGTTTCATTATTTTAAAGCCATTTGAGATTTAGTGATACTTAGTTTACTCGTATGTCATGGTTCGATGGTGTGTCTCACATACTACATTGGGGGTCCTTTCATCAATGTCAAGATCATAGTTCATTTTTTTTTCATTTTCTGTCACCCTTCACATTCTGCTGTAGAACTTTTTAAGCCATTAGAGAGTAAGGAATGAAACTTTCTGTACTTGTATATAATCACGAGAAGGTGTATCAATTTCCACATTGGGAGTTCTATCTTTAAGGTCAAAGTCACAGCCTAATCTTTTTCTTTTCATCACACTTTCTCTTCAGCTCCATAACTTTAAAGCCATTTGAGATTAAGGGACAAATAGGGTATGCTTGTTCATCTTCACTGAAAATATGCGTCATACCACATTTGGGATCTTGTCCTCAAAGTCATCATCATTACCCAGTATTTTGTACTTTCCATCAGCCTTTACCTTCTACCTAGTAACTTTAAAGACATTTGAGATCTAGGGATTAGGTTTGACTTACTTGTACCTCATCTCTGGAAGGATTGTCATGTTCCACATTGAGGGTGCTAACAAGGTCAAGGTCATAGCTCAGTATGTTATGTTTTCATTACACTCCATAACTTTGAAGCTGTTTGAGATTTATCGATAAAACATTTTTTAATGTTGGGAAGTATATCGGATTATTGGAGCTAGGAAAGTGTTAATAGAGATACCAGTGAGTGATTTTGAACCCAATAATGGTGTTAAAAATGAGTCCATTGTACATGCTGGATGGACAAAAATAGATGGCATGCAGGTCAACACCTCAGTTCAGTGGTATTTCAAAATTAAATGTAGAAAAGGCAGACAAACTGGCCAAGTTAAATTACAGACAATTTAAAGGTAGAGCGCAATTTTCTTTACTTTTCTTGTCACAGTTTAGCCCTATGAGTCATGCACGACAAAACCATATGACTTGTGAGAACCAGTTATAATTTAACTGTTGTAACATATCTCATTGTATTTCTTAAACATATTGGCTCGTGAGATTTAGGGTAGTCAACACCAGCACAGCATTCAGGCACAACTGCTTGCTGACTAAAATCATTGAAGTCGTGGGATGGAAGTTGGGGATGACAGTCTCAGGGTTTTACCTCCAAGACTTTCATCCCAGTGACCTCATTTTGTCCAGGTGGGACCTATATCAACAGTGCAACATGCTACCTTTCCAGGTGACTCTGCGACCTCGTAATGTCACAGGTTTCTCTACTTAACTGGTTTGTGGGAATGAAAATGTTTTTTCCATGTCCACTTCCCTTCATTGTCCTGTAATAACACCAATCCATACCCCACATAAGTCCAAAGAAGCTTTACACAGGGAATTGTAGTCGAGCCAAAACCTAATAGTAATTCCCAAAACATAATATCTTTTCTCCTAACATATTATTATTGGGTAACATTTTTAAAGAAAAAATCAGTTTTCAGTAAAATCTTTGTCTTTGTTAATACTTGATCAAAATATAGGAACACACTCCCATGCCCTTTCAGCAGTTACCTTAAAGGGCATCCACTTACACTCCAGTGGTAAGTAATGATTGCAGAGATTGGGTGTCGATCCTAGGCTAGACCAGAGACAAGGTGCCAATCCTTGGCTAGATCACTCTTGTCCAACTTTATCTCAGCAAGCAAAAGTTTTATTTAAATTGATTGTATTCCAAAGACAAGCCAAAAGACATGGTTAACATCTTTAGCATGGGAGGGCTGAATTTGTATGGTAGTAAATTTTACACCTTGTATTATGTTCAGGTAAGAATTATCAAAGCAATATTTGTTACTCCAATTGGTTTCTCATGTTCAAAAGGCTTCTTCATTATAAAGACATTAAAAAATCTTGATAAAAGCCATCTTGATAAACTATTACTGTAACTGACTATTTTATGATTCAAGACAATTTGATTTTCAATCATAATTTCAGCCAATGGGCATTCTTGCACTTTTGGATGAGGAGTGCTGGTTCCCCAAGGCTACGGACAAAACTTTCGTTGACAAGCTTGTCGCCCAACATTCCACACACCCCAAGTTTGAGAAATCAGATTTCCGCTCAGATGCAGACTTCAGCTTGGTTCATTATGCGGGAAAGGTAAGAGAGAAGCAATAAAGTGATTTCCTGAAGCACATTATTAGTGTCTTTGATATGTCACTACTCCTTTGTCCTACATACAAGGTGGATATGGTAACAGATATCAAATTTCATTGTTTATGTCTGTTACAAATCCTGCTATATGGGGGTATCACTGTTAACTTACCCCATTGCGACATGGTTGGGGTTTTTATACTCCATTATAATACGGTTTTCCTTATAATTTATTTCATATTTATGCAGCTGCAATATATCTAGAGCAGACATACAGGTCCAATGGAATTTGCACCATATTATCATAAAATTGAATTGAGTTATAACCCCTGTTTGATTTAGTACTTTACCATTGAATTAACATTTTAGTTCATCTTGTGGTTCAGTCATCACTTAACCCAAGTTTGTTATTGCTATTTTGCCTAAACTAATTGAAGGATTATCCTGAAACTTTACACACACATTTATCCCATGGTCTTGGTCCTAAATGAAAATGATGTTGCTTGGATTTCCAATATGGCCACCACAGCAACCAATATTGACAATTTTATCACCACTCCTGAATGGCTTGTGATTATATCAACATTGGGTATTCATTTAAAGACTTCTTATGATGTTCGGTTGTTTTTGGTTTGTTTTTTATTTTTCACCAGAAGAGTTTTTATGATGTCTAGTTGGTGTTTTTATCACTATTTATCCTGAATGAATGGTCATATTGACATTTGGACTTCCATTAAAAGACCTTATATTGTGTCATTGATCTTAAATTAAACTGATGCTGATTTGATGTCCAGTATTTGGCCACAGCAGCTGATTTGAAAATCTTTACATCACTAGAGAATATCCAAAATGGTTTCAGCACTCAGCACATAAAGGGAAGAAATGGTCCTGTTAATTCCAGGAAATTCTTTTCACTAAAAACACCAGTTCCGTCTACTTACTTTTGTTTTTTAAGACAGATTTCACTGTAGAAAGTTTTGTATACACAATATTTTTACTACAGGTGGACTACTCTGCGGATCAGTGGCTGATGAAGAACATGGATCCCTTGAACGAGAATGTAGTCTCACTTCTGCAAGCTTCATCTGACAGCTTTGTTGTCAATATTTGGAAGGATGGTAAAGACTGCTGTTATAGCAGTCTGGAAAAATTGATATACTATCAACTTTCTCTGAATTGCTTTTGTTCTTAAATTGTACAAAAAATCATTTTTTCCCTTCCACATTTGAATGCTGATGACCTGCTAGAGAGTGGGAATTGTGTCAAAGAAGATTCAGCAACACTAGCAACCAGATCCTTTTAAATCTATGTGTGTTTACAGTTATACCCAAAAAAGTTCACATAAAATTGTCGATTGTGTAAAATCTCAGCTCTTTACAGCATCAGAAACAAATAGCATTTTTGTGTGCAAATTAAGCTGTCCTTTATTATAATGCCCGTTGTGATTACAATTCTGGATATAACTTGATACACCTATTGGTCCTGTTACCCAAAATTTGTATAATTCTCATCATACCATGGTTTGGTATATACTTCATTTGACCTTTTTTCATTATAATGAGGGAGTGCTTGTATTGTAGTACGTTTTGATAAAATCTAAATACTGCAGAATATGGATAATAAGCATGGCCACTCTTTCTTGTCTTGTTTGCTTTAGCATATTAAGACATAAGTATCACTTCCGGTGCTGAATACATTATCATGTAGTATGTTAAAGTTTTGTGTTAAGTTTGTACATGTCAGATACAGTGGGATATATCTAAAGAGATGCCAATCATTCTGAGTTCGACAAAATAATTCCCATTTAAAACTCAGAATTATTCCATTATTATCATTTTTGTCAGGTTCTGATATTTAGGTCAGGTTTTTATGCAACCAGACATAACTTGATTAGTAATGGGGCATGTTGCCAAGTGGTTTTAGGCAGTCATCTTTACAGATCACTAACATCTCACCTGTCTGCTTGGGTCTGACTCTTGGCTCAGCCAGTTATGTTTAGGATCTTTCTGGCGTCTTCCTCCACTAAATATACTGGCTATGATATATAGGTTCGTAAACGTAGATCAAAGAAATACTAGTAATGCCAGATTGTTATTCCTTTGTTATTCTTCTCTGGAAACATACCTAAGCACTAATTTCACATAAACAACTGAATATTTGACCAATCAGAAATCACATCAGCCTGATTGGTCATAGAAACATAAAGCACTTCAGTGTCACATTATGGGAAAGATGCTTGTAGGAAGTATGTTTCAACCCAAAGCTACTTTAAATGAGCGGGATTTAATTTTAAAATAAATTCTTCAATACAGATTTGATTAATTCCTATTTTATGACCAAATTTGACAGCATCCTGGCTGGTTCTAATGATGCCGTTCTGCCATCAGAGGTGTCTGATGTTACTAAAAATAGAAAAACCTTTGATCAGATCCAAAGAATTTTATCAAAGTGGTGTAAATATTTTTCAATACAGCATCCACCAAATCTGATAGTGCATTAGCATCATTTTTGTAAATATCTAAGGCCTTCCAACTTTCGCTCAAACTTGGTCCAATTCTTGCACTATTGTAGAAATTTTTTAAAAATTATTTTTGTAGCAGCAGCCAAGTTTGGGGGAGATTGGCATCAATTGTTGAAGCTTAAATGTTCTCCATGCCAGGATACTTTCTGTCAAATTCATTAAATTCTGTTGAGTGGTTTTTGAGAAGTCATTCAAAAGAATTTCTATTTTCTGTAACTGGACACATTTAATGGTGAATTTTTGCATCATTTGTATTGGAAAGCCCTTTGTTGAAAGGATCAGAATGCATTTTATCCAGTTTGATCAAATTCTGTTATGCAGTTCTGTGAAGAAGTCAAAAGATTTTTTAAAAATATTTTAAGTTAAGAGTGGCCATATTTCAAGGCAAATTGGCATCATCTATAAAAAAAAAAAAAATGAAAGACCTTAATGCCAGATTTCATTTGAATGGAATGGATACAACACAAAAAGTAATCAAAGTGTTTTGAGTAACCACCTTAAAAAATTTTATTCTACCAGTGAGTCTCACGGATACAGGTACTAAAAAGGCTGTTACTGCCCCAGGTGGCCCCTTTGCCTATGCAATGTAGTTGTTTGGCTTAGAGGATAATGAATTTCCTCTTAACAGCCAGATTGAGCAATTAACTCCATTAGCACTCCAAATTGATTGATTCCTTTTGTTGGCTGCTTAAGGGAGTTTGCACTGTAGTTGTTACTCTTGTAAATGAAGATTGAGCTGTATTTATTCCTTTTTTAAATGAAATTCTGTTTTAATTGACAACCTCTTTGGTCCCAGTAGCTTGGTGATAAATGTATACCACAGTAGTTTTATAAATATAGAGGTAGTACTTTACTGTTTGTATGAAAACCCATGTGTTACTCTAATTCAGCTGAGATCGTTGGTATGGGAGCTGTGGCAGGAGGGGACACAATGTTTGGATCTCGCACCAGGAAAGGAATGTTCCGTACAGTTGGCCAGCTGTACAAAGAACAGCTTGCCAAACTTATGGCAACACTGCGCAATACTAATCCCAACTTTGTCCGCTGTATCATTCCAAACCACGAGAAGAAGGTACCAGTCAAAAGACTGATTTTTACAAAATTTACAAATTTAACTCCTCTTAAGTGGCATTCTTGTAATTTAATTTAATATGTTGAAGAAGTTTTTGTCACAGTTGAAATTTTGTAAATTTTGGAATCCAGAATTGGGTAATTTTAACTCGAATCATCGCTGGATATTATATTAAAAATGCACTCATTATATGTCCCAATTGTTTTTTCATTAGTGAATGGGCAGATTACTGGGGTGGGTAGGGTACCAAGGGCTAATTTCAAAACTATCTTTCTAGTATTTAATATCTTACCCTCAAATTTCAGGCAGGAAAGATTGAATCTCTATTGGTGCTGGAGCAGCTGAGATGCAATGGTGTATTGGAAGGAATCCGTATCTGTCGTCAGGGCTTCCCCAACAGAATCCTCTTCCAGGAATTCCGTCAGAGATATGAGATTCTGACACCCAATTCCATTCCAAAGGGTTTCATGGACGGGAAAAAGTCCGTTGAGAAGATGGTATATTGTTTTATTTATTATTGTTAAGCTGGCAGTAGATAGGCAAGACATAGCAATTGTTTGGGGAAATATATGTCATCGGTGTTGTCAACAGCATTTCTTTTTGGTTCAGGCTTTTCTACTGAGCATAAGCTTGAGATGCCAGTTGTTCCATTCTTGTCTTCTGCTGCTCATTAAACAAACTGTCAACTTTAAACAATTATATAATTAAAATATACCTCTATTCCATCATTCCTATACTTTATTTAGGAATGCCTGAAATAGTCATTCATGGGAATTTGCATAAAATCTGCTGAGTGGCTTGAATAGACAGTGATAAGTTTATGCCAGTTTTCTTTCCATAGTGCATACAGCCTTGCTTATACAGTGTAATAGATTTAAGTATTCTGTACATGATACAGTAACAAACACACTTCATAGGAATTAACGTTATTCATAGATCTCTGGATCTGACTGGTGGCACACCCAGGCTAGAGAATCACAGTAGCTCAGTTATTATTGTTGGACGTGTAATCCATGGTTACTGGTTTGATATCTAGCAAGGCCAATCCAGGCCAGGAGCTTTGAGATGACATTGAGGAAGGCATTTAGCTGACTTTCCTTGGCATGATGTGCTGAATGTGTCATTAAAACTAAAACAAGCAATGTGTTGCAACAAACATATTGGAAAGCACAAAATGGAAGGGTGTGGATAAAGAGTAGTAATCTTTTCTGCATGTTTTACAAATAGTTAGTTTGCAGTGCCTACATTCATGCAGGTATATATCTCAGATGTTGTAGCTTTCAGACACAATTATTTCCATGTTGTACATTATTATACATATTTATCCTACACCCAGTAATACCTGCTCAAGGATTGGAACGAGTTTCAGTTTCAATGGGTGGGGAATATAGAACTTGGGACTGTCCGTCACTCCATCTAACACATTTGTTTCTCTGGCAAATACATTGCCTGATCACATTACATTAGGATAGTTTTCTTGCAAATACATTGCCTGCTCACATTACATTAGGATAGCTTTCTTGCTACCTTGAATTCAATCCTCCCAGAAAGATGGAAATTGTCTTGACAAAAAAATGATGATCTTTTATTGAGCAGCAAAAGCACAGGAAAGGTCGCTATTCTGCAGCTAGCTACAGTTTATTTGAATCCTGTACTTTTCTATATGGAATAAGAAACAAATATAACAATAACACATTGACTCAAATTAAAAAAGGTGCACATGATTCTTCTCACTTCCCTGTATATTTTGTAAATTTAAACTTCCTGTAAATAAATTTGTTTGTTTTCAGAAACAGACTTAAGGGAGCAGGTATAGATGACTGGCTTTCTTGTTAGTATTTAATTCAGTGAAAAATAGTTTTGTAATTTACAAGGAATTCATTATTGTTGGCAGTTTTTACCAGTTTTCAGATTGCCAAATAATTATCTTTCATTAATGACTGAAACCCTAAAGAAAATAATTCTAACAAGCTATCTGAAAACTTTGGGTTATTGTACAATACCATTGTTGTTATTTCTAGAGTTGGACAGTTTGTCTTTGCAATATTGATGTGATCAAATTAAAACTTTGGTTTCTCTATCCATTGCTTTCAATATCTTTTATTTAAATACTGATGTTTCCAAATGAGAATAAACTTCCTTAAAAATAGTTTGTAACTCTGAAATGCTTATTGTCAGTGAAGATGGAGATGATGTTAGATCTGCCACATATGATCACGTTGTGATGAAATTAAGCTGTTTCAGCATGCTGTAAAACAGACTAAAAGACTTGTGAAGACTTTATGCAAAGAAATTTGTCAAATATTTACTTGATAATAATTTTGAATAAAGCCTGTATAAGGTGTGCCCATTTTCCTGCCAACATAATGATAGGCTGATCACTACTTGCATTTTAGTCCACCATTGATACAATAACATCTGGCATCACTAAGAGATTCAAGCATTGTAGCAGTGCATTATTATTCTCATGGAAATTTCATGCCAACACCTGAATAGTCTGGCTTGCTTTCAAAAGAGTGAACATAAATTGTTATTGACCAGTATGATCTGCAGTTCTCTTTTCTGCTTCTCTTTTTCTTTCATGCCATATCTCTCACGTAATGTTCCAGCAGTTCTGGGTTTACACTGTTCGCTTGAAATGGAAATGAAAGAACAGAATAGGCATTGATCTAGTGGTACATTAGTCTTGAGGAGATCTCAGTTTGTTGTTTGCAGCTGGGTACACACGTTGTACTCGCACATACAGTAAATGCATTTGAATTTTACCTTTCAGATTGCAGCACTAGAGTTGGATCCTAACCTGTACCGTATTGGTCAGAGCAAGATATTCTTCCGTGCTGGAGTTTTAGCTCATCTTGAGGAGGAGAGAGACTTGAAGCTGACTGATATCATCATACAGTTCCAGGCACTGTGTAGAGGGACAATAGCTAGAAGGTCTTATAGCTTTTGTTGTCTATGCACTTTTGAAAGTAAAGGCAGAGATTATGGGAACCTGCCCATCTGAATGTTATGTCTGTGTGTGATGATGTGCAGCAACTTCTACAATGTTCCAGAACGTTAAAGCTTGAGATATGATTGGGAGTTTTAATATCTGGAATACTGTACCTGTTGCAGTTGCATGAGTGGTACTTTTCTGTGCATAAGTTACCCAGGAAGAATTTGTCCTCCTATTAGAGTGAAACAGGAGAGTCCTGAACACTGGATCCATCCCAGGGACATCCCACAGACACTTGCCATTGCCCATTGTCCCTTTATTCTTTTCCTGGTTGCATAGCTGTAATGTTTTATTGTTTACATTGAAGATTTGCCATTGCTTCATATTAAAAAGTTATATCTCTTATGTGCATATTCTTCATAAACATTTGGATTATACCCCTCATCAAGTATTTTCTGTTAATTTAAGCTCACTTGAGAGTTTATTAGCATTTGTTCTGTACACGCTTTGTTTGGCTTGGCATTTGATTATTTTTCCTGTAAACAGGACATAAGTGATTCAAATTTAATTATGCATTTTTCTACCTAAGGGTAGATGTTTTGTTTAATTTTCCATATCCTTGCTAAATTGTGTTCTACGGACTTGCCTTGATCCATCTTATTGTTCATTACAAATTATTGTAATTCACATTACCTTAAATTGTGCTATTTACCTGGTAAAGCAGGTCACACACTACCTTTTACTTTGATATCACATACTAGGTTACCAAACATGGGTTCTTTGTTGAATATTTTGGATAGCTTTGCTTGATTTGTTTTCCCCTTTTTCTTAAATTAGCAGTTAGGGTGTTTTTGCTAATTTAGTAGTCCTCAGCTTTCATTCAAGTCTGATTGTCAGAACTTTAGGACCTCAACTTTAATGCGCCATATTAAGTTCATTGATCATCATGAAGCCCTTAGTGAGGATGCTATGCAATGAGCTGCTTGGAACAAGGCTTGAGCTGCCAAAGCAACATCCACATACACTCAAGAAATCACTTGAACTCTAACACATTGCAAGGACTGATTACATAATGTTAGAGGAGTGGAATGGATGTATTTAACTTTTTCATGCTGTTAATGCATGGTCAGAGGTATCAATGATCCAATCTTTAAGTAAAGAAGGTAATTTATTGGTTTTTTCGTGCAGATAATAGGTCAAATAGTTCATGTAAATGTTCTCACCTTATTATGAGGTTGTCCCATTACAAGTACACCATTGGCCCCCATTTTCAAATGAAACGGGCCAATTGGCCCCATTTTTCTCAATTGAGCTGAAACACTAGGTAGTTTCAGGACTGTATTTCCAGTGCCTCACTGTATTTCCAGTGCCTCACTTACATACTTGTTTATAATTAACTTCGGTCTGAAAGTTTATCAGTTACACATCAATAAACACAACATCTCTATTTCATTGAACCCTTTTCATGATATTTTTTAATCTTTCAAGGAATTACCAGAAGCGTCTACAGCAGCTGAGTGCGATCCGAGTGATCCAGAGGAATTGTGCAGCCTACCTGAAACTGAGGAACTGGGCATGGTGGAGACTTTTCACCAAGGTATAGTCTAGTTCTTCCTGCGTTACTACTGTAAGGGTAATATTTTGCTGGTGCTCTGACTACGAATACGTCTCACTTGAGTCATCATTTTCACTCGAGTCATTGGTTGTTACTTTATTGTTCTATCAAAAGTGTCATAAAGGGTTACCATCACTTTATCACAAGGAAGAAGACTGACAACATAGATTGTGTTAAATGAACTATAGCAAGAAGATGTGCAGAAGATTGCCATATCTGCTTGATCAAGTCAGTGCCAACACACACCATGAAGACTAATTTAAAAGCGGCATGTCACAAATGGAATTCTGATACCCAATACTCAGCATGAGTATCAGATGCACTTGACAGGGAATTAATGTTTCAAGATATCAGCTGTAGGAACACATATTTTACTACTTTGTTAATTCTTTTCATATAAGTTCTTTTTGTTCTTTGCTGATAAGAACAAATTACATGTGGTTTCATAATCACAGATCTTATTTTTGGTCTTTTGAATACAGCGTGTCCATTTAGAAAACAGCCTGCCTATTATGCTGTACTACTCGAATAGCTCCAATGAAATATGTCAGTGAAGGATGACTTTATCAAGTGACATTTTATTATATCCCTTGTATACTTTGTTCCAGGTGAAGCCGCTGCTGTCTGTGACAGGAACAGAGGAGAAGCTTCAACAAAAGGAAGATGAGCTGAAGAAGTTCAAGGAATCATATGAAAAGGCAAGAGAGGATTGTAATGAACTGGAACGCAAGTATGCCCAAATCATTGAAGAGAAAGCAATCCTGGCTGAGCATCTGCAAGAGGAGACAGACAGGGTAGCCGAGATAGATGAGGTAATCTGTTTTGAAATTTATGCCTTAAGTTTGCAAACATTTTGTACACAAAACTATGAAGAAAAACAGAAAAAATTAAAGTATAAAATAGTTGAGCCATTAGATACCATGTCCAGAGCCTTAGGAAGTATCCTTGGAGTCTAGGTAACATTTAGAACGTAAATAGCCTTGAGTCTGAATATGCAGTCTTTTGAAAGTTGAGTTAGCCGATGGAGTTTGTTAATGCTTTTAAACTTATAATCTTCTTAATGTCTTGTATCATCTAAAATGATGTTAATCTTTCAGGTTTAAAGTATAATGTCCTGCTGTGTTTAAGGTTTTATGGGACAGGAGTTCTAAAACATGTGAATGTAAGAAACTTTTAACTTAGTTGAATGAAGTAATTTTTAGGTCACAGTCCATCACACATGGTCAGAAACTTAGACACTTTACTACAGTTTACCTGATATACATGTCAGCAAATCTAAAACTTTGTGCAGTTGTCCCCTGATTCATGCAGGCTTGATTTTTCTCATTTACAAAGCTGATTCTACAAAATTATGTTGCTCCTCAGCATATTTAAATTAATGCAGTTGTTTGGGCATTGGGGTTTGCAGTTATCGGCTTAACACTGATAGTGTTGGTTACAGACTCGAGAATTTACATCAGTCTCCATATTGCTGACCTCTGCAGAATAGTCAAACAGCTGTAAATGTGAAGGAAAAGAGTAAAGGCTGACAGTTTTTATCAAAAGTTATAAATAAGAGAATAATAGATGCCACATAAATTATCTGTAATGCTTGTCTAATCAGGCTAAATAAGAAAATATGACTGCCCTTCCTGTGAGACATTGTATCTATATGCAAACTCAGGTTCTTAAAAATAATGCTGCTCTCAAAATTAGAAACAGCATGACATATTTGGATTTCTCACTTTTTGCCCACATGGATAAATGATAGATTTGTATTTCTGATTTAATTTTTTAAAATTAAACTTGATAAATATGTGTCAGTTTGTATCATAAAGACTTGGGACGAATACAGTTATAGGACAGATCCACGCATATTCACTACTTGTATATAACTCACAACCATTTCTTCTACAGTCATGACAATTGAATGGAAAGCAGACATTTATCAAAACTTGATAGAAAATTGGAGCATCATATTAAAAATAGGGTAGATGGAAAATAATTCTTTAGCTAGAGCTTCTGTTGTTTTTAGTTGTTATTAAATTATACTTAGTATTGAAAATTGTAATTTAAAAAAAAATGGTCTTGCTGAGATAGTAACATGTGTGACTTTCAGTTATATCATTATCTTCAGATATAAATGTACATCAGATTTCTTGTGTTTTTCATTTCATGGAAAGATGTTTCATAAAAGGTGTAGTTTGTCAACCAGTCCGAGATTTTTCTCAAAGTTTTGGTATTGTCTGAAATCTTTTCATAATTATCATGAGAATCGTAAAGTTTAAGTTTAAAATAAAATAACTGTGACTTTTATCCTCATGCATCTTATAGAAACTTAGGGATTATGTTGTTCTGTTTGTGTGTCTATCTGTCCCTCTGCTAGCAATGGTGGTGTATCTCCAACAACATTAAAGACACAGACTTGTAACTTTGGAATATGATTGGGGGTAGTCTCTTGATGTACACAGTAATTTTAAATGGATGTAAATATTTTTACAAAAAAATCTAAATATTTGAAGTATTTTAGATGGAAATATATAAGTTGGTTTGTATCATCTTCAGTGCCTGGACTATAACATATGCATTGGGCTTTTGGGTTACACTCTCTGGTATTGCCCATGGATGGTCCCTGTGGGTATACTTCCCCTGGTTACAACATGGAAACATTGAGATCCCCTGTCCACAACTATAGATGGGTCTGAAGGATTAGAACAGAATTAGACATACCACCATATCCAATACAAACTGGGGGTCTTGGACCTTGGGTTGTGGATTTGCCCCTGAATTGAATCATAACTTGGAAACAGTTCAGATCCACATGTTCTAACTATATACTGGTTGAAGGACATGGGAAGAAATCAGACAAATTTCCAGTACAGACCCGGAGAAAGGAGACTTGCTCTAGGGTCATCACTTGGAAACTCTTGAGATCCCCAGTCTATAACCATAGAAAGGTTTGAGGAAGAGATGAAACAAAATTTAGACACATGTCCAGCACAGACCTGGGTTGTGCCTCTATGGTTGGGAATTTGACCCTGACTCATGTTACGTGTAGGCTCGTACAAAAGTAACAAAAGAAAAGAGTGAAGTCAACAAGCGTTGTAAATTTAACAAAATAATTTATTTCCCTAGAAAACAAGGTAAAAATATGAAATAGGACTTAGGTTTGTGAATATAATCCAAAAATTAATCCTAGAATTCAAAAATATAAGTCCTATCACTAAAAGTTCTAAATGAATCCATGTTCGAATCTTGATGAAGTTCTAATATGGAAGGCGATGACATCCTCTATAACCAGTTTGTGTTGATACAGTTCCTTGTTGAGTCACCAAGAATATAATTCCGGCTTTTGAATTCCGAATAATTTAGTGAATGTCTTTGTCCAAGAATTTTGTTGAAGAAGAATATTTTCCAGGGTGAAAAAGATTAGTTTAAATAAAAACTCAATTCAAATGGCAAACTCAATTCAAATGGCAGCAAGACAAATACCTCGAGCCCGAAGGCATATTTTTACAACTGACCGAAATTCACTGAGATATGAGTATATGAGTATTAAACCCAACTAAAACGTCATTTCAGACCCATGTGATGGGTCACGTGGTCACCCACATTGAACAGCGCAGTAAAAAAAATGCCAATTTGCACGTAGGGTAGAATAGCCCTATCTAAGAATCAGATTCCCACACTGGAAATAAATTTTTAAAAAAGGCTTTTTACAACATAGCTAACACGTGGACCGAACATGACCTTGGTAATAACCAATCATTTTCAGTGTGTGTTTACCAATCTCTGAGCCAAGGTCAGCTAAAAATAAAATATAGCAATAGAACTGCGTTGTTTATCAGGTCAAAACAGAGAACCGAACTTTTTGGAAAAAGTCAAATCCAGTGTATAAAATCATCATTACAGTAACATAATGAAACAAAAAAAATTAAATAAAAGAGAATTTAAAACTAACACATAAACAATTAAATTACATATACGTTAACACTCATAACATGGAAATTGTTAAGAAAACATCAACATCCACTCATATGCTGTAGATTACTATATTGATTTGTCATGATGAACATAGTAGCATAATTAAGCTCTATTTTTAGATGAGGAAACCCTTACATGCATCAGAGTTTGACTGCCTTTAAATGCAATTTTCAGTTCTGTTAGATCGCACATGAGATTAATTTAAATTTTTTTGGGATATTTTGAATCAAACAGAGAAAATAAAAGCAAAGTTAATTTTTTTTTTAATGTATGCAGTAGAGGTGAGGTGATCTTGTATCAGATTGACTAAGTTTGTAAATACTTCATCAGTTTTGTTTCTTGTCAGATATTTATCAAACATAGCAATCAGGCTTATATCATCAAGATATTCCATGTGTTTTAGAATGAGTGAATTCTGTACATGTTGATGAGATGATCTTACATCTGATTAGATGAATTTCTTAGCATCTGAGAGACTTTATTTCTAACCCAGTTTTAATCAGCCTTGGGAAAAAGGCTAATATCATTCAAATCGTAGATGGTCAAGCATAATTAATATTAAACATTACTCACATTTACACTTCTTCCAGCTACTCTCTTTTGATCATATCAGTATCATGGATAGTTTAACTTGTGTTTTGCAGTCTCGTATTCGCCTTGCCGCAAAGAAACAGGAATTGGAAGAAATCCTGCATGATCTGGAGGTGAGGATTGAGGAGGAGGAGGAAAAATGTGCAGCTCTTATGGATGAGAGGAAGAAATTCAACCAAACTATTCAGGACCTGGAGGAACAGTATGTAGCCATGACTTATCGCTGATCCGAAAAGTTGAAAATAAGCAAGGGGCAATAACATCATTATTGTCCACAGTTTTGTTAAGGTTTTGGCAAAAGTTTTAATTTTCATATTTATGACACACCCCTTTAATCATGGGCTCTATGTCATCAGCTTTACAGGAATGTTTCGAGGGGATGGGGTTTATGTAGGTTATGGCCTTTTTTCTTGTATCATAGGTTTTTAAATATAGTAAGTGCCTTCATGGCTGCTGTGTTCTTGACCAGGATGAAAACATTTGTTTCAACACAAATGTCAGGTTTGACAATTAAACCCGAAGAATCTAGCACTCAAGTTGCTAAGTGAAAAACATACTCAGAATGTAACTGGTTGTATATTGAAAAATGGAAAAAAAGTAATATTTATCAATAAGATTTCAGTTTTAGAGTTTTGTTTAAAAAGATCTAAGTAAAATACAGGCAATACTGCATCACACTTGTCTTATGTTTGGCATTATTAATATTTGATTTCATGGTTTTTGTCTCCAGTGACAACTGTCACAAATTGCAAGACCTTGCAGACACACTTACTGCTGGCTTGTCCATCTATTTCTTATCAATTTTATGCAACTCATTTCTTTTGTATCATGCTGACATGGGTGTATTTTTTAAACATGCAGACATGCCTGCTGTCCCACATTTTGCTTATTCAAACTACAAAATGCCTAAATGTGCCTAAGCTTTCTGCCAATAGTGTTGAAAATCTGAGTGTGTGTGTGTGTGTGTGTGTGTGTGTGTGTGTGTGTGTGATGTTGATTTTTTATGTAGTTTCATCAGATGTTGATTTTTTATGTAGTTTCATCAGTGTTCAAGTCATACCACTACGATGTCTGCAGTGTGGCAGTTTATAATAATGTCTGGCACTGGGGAATCATGCCGCAGACATGTAGCATCATGCTCTACCCAGTCACATTATCCTATCACCAGGCTGAACAGTCCTAACACTTACCTCTGAGCACCAAGCAAGGCAGTTATTAGTACCATTTTTATGTCTTTGGTATGACTCAGCCAGGATTTGAACCCATGACCTCCGAGGTGGATGCTCTAACTACTTAGGCCACTGGAACGGTCTGAAAATCTGCAAAAGTAGGAATTTAAAAAAATCCATGTCATAAAATATGCTATGACCAGGTGGTGAACAGGAATTTATCAACCCTGTGCATGCATGCTGGTTTAAATTGCCATTGTAAACACGCGAGTTCCAGAGCAGTTCTAATCCACTAGTCTACATTCACAGATTCTTCTTTGAAGTTTTGTTTTCAAGCTGTTGTGTTTTATCCTGGATAAAAGGTCATGGCTTCCAAAAAAAACATTTGGATATCGATGAAAGTGATTCAAAACTAACATCGAAAAGATGCTCACAATGTTTTCATATGGATCTAGTGCAAATACATTGACTATGACCAAGTCTGGTGTAATTAGGGCCAAAGTTAAGTTGATATATTATATTATGGAACTCAATCTGCCTTTGAGTGTACTTGTTACATTTTCGAAGGCTTTTAAAATTATGTTGGGTGACTCAGATATTGCGAAATATATTCATTGGGGCAGATCGCAAGGAACTATTATTGTTGAAGAAATAGCAGCCCATACTGCATTAAAATCAGCTGAAAGAATGCAGAATGGCCCATTCACTCTTGCTACAGATGGAAGAAATGATAAGGAAACTTCAGGGTCTTTCTTCTTCTTATCAGAACTGTTGATCCAATATCATCACAAGTTACATCATACAGCCTCCCAATCCCAGTTTGTGAAAGCTCTGCAACAGGTGAGAAATATTCAGTCAGAGAGAGAATTAAGTTCATGACTTAACTTTGAAGAATTGCTGACTCTTGGGTCTGACAGTACCCATGATGGTTGGGAAGGAAAGAAGTTTATGGACTGTTGATCAAAGATCAACCTAATTTGTGTCTTTCAGGCTGTCACCTGATACATATAGCTGCCAGAAAAAGTGCTGCATGTCTTCCACTTGATGTTGACCAGCTTTTGTTGATGTATATTAATATTTGAATTCAACCAGTAAACATCAAGCAGTTTTCAAAGATATGCAGATTGTGTATGATGCAAAAGCAAATAAAATTCGAAAATATGTTTAAGTTAGATGACTAAGCATCATCAAGTGCTTTCAGAGACTTCTGGACAACTTGGATCCTCTTTACGAATTTTTCAAAGAGCAAGAGAAGTCTTTATCATCCAAATCTGGAAAAGAAATAGTAAGATAAGACACACCTTCTCTTCATCAAAACCTCACCTTTTATGTCTTTTCTTGCTTAATTCTCTTAAACTATTTGATGGGGTGAATACAGCACTACAGTGACATGCACTATTAATACATGTACTAAAAAGACATCTTGAAAAGCTTCTTAATACCATTCTTTCGAAATTTGTGAAGCTTTCAGCTATTCTCTATCAGTCTGCTACAAAAGCACAGTTTGAAGTTAAGCACCATAAGAAAGAGGATAAATATCTTTTGATTGGAGAGCCAGTATCAGACTTTATTGATAGAAGAGTTGAGGTCGCCATGAGAGAACAGACCCTACAAGACTTCTTTGATGGCGCAAGACAGTTTTTTTTTTAAACATAAGCAAAACACATTAGAGGCAAATTGTTCCTTAAGGGTGATTTATTAAAACTTTGCTGAAATTTTGGATTTTCAGTATTATTAAATGGGAAAGTGACTACTGTTAGCCAGTTGAAGGAAAATGGAGCAGTTGTATTCAAAATATTGTCAGAAATAATTCCTTCAGTAATAATATTGTCTCAGTGAGAAAAAAAATCAGAGTTGAGGAGTAAATCGAGTGCAGAGACTGTAGAGGCATTTTTAATTTCAAAATGTAGACCAGGGACGGCTAAAGGGTCTAAAATAGAGCTACTGGACCTGAAAAGTGCTTAGTACAGGTTCCTTAGCATGAACTGACTCAACTTGAATTTTGCATATATTTATATATTATTAATGGGCAGGTTTTATGTATAAATGTATGTTGTAAACATGCATTACCAGTATTTAGTGATGCTTTTAGAGAATTTATTTTTGTTGATTCTCACAAACATATGTACTTCATTTTGGTGGTGGTGTCCCTGAAAAAGTTTTTTTCAGGGGTAGGCATGTCTGAACATGTGTGCCTGTATACACTGAAATGAGAGAGAAATTCAGAAGGCATAATCTCAGGTGGGTGTCACTGCCAAGAAATGTGGAAGTGATGCATTTGAATTAAACTTTACATTTCAGTTTCTTAAAATATTGAATATTGTGAGTGGTAAAATATATCTGAAGTTTTGTTTGAAAAGCTGTTGACTAGCGACCAATTCAGTTTAAAGCAAATCTGTGGTACCTTGAACTGTCATAAAGGAAAGACTTTGCAGTATTGCAAATATCGATCTGTGGTCCAACACCATTTGTAAACTGAATTAAGCCAACTTGTACATGGTCCCAGGTGTTTCTCTTTATGTCTGTGTCTAGGTTAGAGGAGGAGGAACAAGCCCGACAGAAGTTGCAGCTAGAAAAAGTATCTGTTGATGCTCGCATTAAAAAACTGGAGGAAGATCTGGCTATTCAAGATGATGCAAACCAGAAACTCACAAAAGAGAAACGCAGCCTGGACGAGAGGATGAGTGAGATGTCCACAATGTTGGTGGAGGAAGAGGAGAAATGTAAACAGCTGGGCAAACTCAAAACCAAGTATGAGGCCATTATTGCCGATCTGGAGGAAAGATTACGCAAAGAACAGCAGGTATTGAATCATACAAGTAACTCACTTGAACATGTAATCTGACCATGAATATTGTTAAATATTTGCACTGGATCAGGCATAGAGTTGAATGCTTGTTTGGTCCAGTAAAGGGCAAATAAATAAGATGGACTATATTTTGGGGTGGCAATAGTCAGGGATCAAGAATACTTTTTACGCAACACACAACAACAAAGAACTTTATTTGACAATTTATTACATTATACAGTCCTACCCAAATCAATCGCAGCTTGTGTAAAAGGCAGTTCCTTCATAATCTGAATACATTTGGGTAACCATCTGTTGACATGTATCAGTTCTGCACTGCATGCTGGGAGGACTTGACACATAATTTCTAAGTTAATCTGAAATGCCTCAAATTCCACAAAATTTAGAGGTCAATTAAACTTTAATCTTCATCAGCCTAGGATATTTTAATTATAATATTGTCACCAAATACAGTTGTTTTAGGACCTAGTAGCTGTCATTGTGGCCGTTGATTGGGCACCATCATATTAGCATCAGAATCAGTTAACCCAGGACATAGCAGTTGTACGAGACAAAGGATTGTGCAGTCGACTCTGATAGTTATATTTACAGAACTAAATTAAAATTGACTTCTACAAAACAAATGCTTTAAGCCCAGTCAGGTTTACTTTATTTAACAAGTTACCAGTTCTCCAATTTTTGGGTCTGTGGGCTTCTTTCAACATTATATAGGCAAGCAGTTAGAGTATAAACAATGTCAGTGGTGAAAGCAGATTGTGTATCCGTCAAAGTTGGGCTGAGGTTGCAGAGATTGCCATTCCCATGTTGAGCCCACCTCAGATAATGTATGTGTGATATACTTACATTGAGTCAATAAACAGTTATGTGTCGTATATTGTATTGAGTCAGTAAACAGTATGTGTCATATATTGTATTGAGTCAATAAACAGTACATGTCATACACTTGTATTGAGTCAATAAACAGTGTGTTATATACTTGTATTGAGTCAATAAACAGTATGTGTCATGTATTGAGTCAATAAACAGTATGTGTCATATTGTACCGAGTCAATAAACAGTATGTCATATTGTATTAAATCAATAAAAAATGTGTTATATACTTGTATAGAGTCAATAAACAGTGTGTGTTATATACTTGTATTGAGTCAATATACGGTATGTGTCATATACTTATATTGAGTCAATAAACAGTATATGTCATATACTTGAGTCAATAAACAGTATGTGTCATATACTTATCTTGAGTCGATAAACAATCATAATGTGACCTTTCCATTGAAAACAAATGGCACAATAACTGAGGCTGCCAATAGCTTGTTTTCAGCTGAATAATTCACCGACTCAGATGTCGTCAAAGACGGTCTGTTATTGAGAGTTGAATGGCTTATAGTGTCTTTTGTCTATCCTGAATATGTAAATTGTCTTGCCATGCATAAGTAATCAGCCCAGTATCTTCAGTACTAATCAGAGGAGCACCTACCTGGACTGGAAATCCCTATGTAGAGTGTAGGTTCTGGTTTGTTGTGTGCTGCATAAACCACATTGAAGTGAAAATTTTTTTTATTAAAAATGATGTGCTGTTTGTTTTCATGGAGTTGGGTATGGAAATCTTTCCACAAATAAAATGGCCAGTATTCTTTTCCTTACAAAAATTAAAAATAAGATTAGTAACAGATAGCAAATTGTGTACCCTTGAAATAGTTTGACTTAGGTAAACCTCAAAATTTATTTAAAATCGATATTGAGTAATTTTAATACACAGGCCTTATAACTTGAAGGAATAAGGAGAGTTTCTGACTGTTGCCTCTGTCATTTTTAACCTTTTTTAAAAAAAAAACTGTATATTGAGTGCATCTCCTTTATTCCCAGTATTTGGTGGGAGCTGTGGTAGCTTAGTGGTTAGTATGCCAGACTTGTGTTTAGAAAGGTGCAGGTTTGAATTCTACCATCAGACCGGATTGGATCAGAATCTGTGGTGTGTCCTTAAAGCACTTCATGCCTTGGCACTGAATAACCCACTTGAGTTGCTGTGCCATAAAGCACCAAACCAAGCTCATTGTTTGAACAATAGTTGTAACATTGTTTTTAAACATCTAAGAGAAGAAAATAATTCCATTTGGATACGCTTAACATCTATACTCTTTAAGTCAATTCCAACTGCAAACAACATAGACCCTGATCTGCTATTGCATAATGCACTGGCAGATTGGGTCTATGCTCTGTTCTTCTGATTCTGGCACATTATATGACAGCAGATGTTGCCCATTACCTGACTTTGCCACCTACAAGTTGCGCTAGTTTAAGCCGAGCAGAATGTCATTCAACAGGATGCCCACATTACAGGGAGGATGGGACGGTACTAAAGTAATTTGGTCGGGCAAGTATTCTAGGAGAAACATAATTTGAAAGAAAATTGGCTTTTTCCTTCAAACATTTTCCCAGATCACATTAACGTTAGGAAAATAGGTAATAGGTGGTGGGAATGTTGAGCATCCAGCATATACCCCAGGTAATCTTCAAGGGGAGAAAGTTGGATTCCCCATAGAAGGTCAGCTCACTCTTAACTTTGAGCAGCACAACATTAGGCAATGTGGTTTACTTATGGGAAGAAGAAATAATGAGATCTTACCACATAAAATTTCCTGGTGAATCCAGTAAAAGCTGCACAGGGTGTTCATCTGGAGGTTGTGCTCATGTTAAATGGGTCTTGTAGCCACTTGAGTGACTGAGACTGCACCTGCCAGATCAAGTGTGCTGCTGTAGAGCTAAATAAGATAAAAACTTAAGATGGTTGGCTGTGCATGCATCTGACTGCCTCTTCTTTGTGAGGGCTAGATAAAGGAAGTATTAGGGCTTACATTACTAATATTAATATGAATGGATAAGTATTCTAGGAGAAATATAATTTGCTATTTAAAAATTGCTTTTAGTGGGTGGCATTTTTTGTGGCTATTGTGGAGAAAAGCCCTTTTTTGTAATTTTTATATATATATATATATATATATATATATATATATATATATATATATATATATATATATATACATACACACACTGGAGTTCTTCGGTACCGCATGTCTTAAAGTTAGCAATCGGCAAGAAAGTAAATAAAGACGCTGACCTTCAAGATATTATATGTCTATTTGGTGTTCTTTGCTCTATATTAACATACATTTCATTTCCAGTTTAATCAGATGATTGTGGGAAACAATCAACAGATGCCATATAGATTCCAGGTTTTGCAAGGGGCGTTACTCTAATATCGCGCTAATACCAACACAAATATTTTTACAATGGTATATACTTGTCCTAATGTTAGGATCTTGATGTTTATGCTGCACAAATTGTAAATAAATTTGAAAATTGGATGCTGCTTCAGCAGCTCTCATTCTTTCCCCTGTATCCTCCAGCTAAAGAAGCTTACATGAGAGAATTAAAACAAATCATATATGACCACTTGTGATGAGGGTGGCACCAGGATTGTCAGTGAGAATGGGTACACCAACATGAGCAAGTACATGTCAACCACAGACTGTTTAAACAAACCCAGGTGTTACAACAAAAAGTAATAAATCATGTGCATCAAAGTTGTAAAGTCAAAGCTTATCAATTGCAAAAGCCTCTAGAAAACAAAAACATTTACATCCTTCATATTTTGACTCTTATTTGCTACCATAGATTTGATGCTTGCTTCATGACATATGGTAATCATGTGATCTGATTCTTGCATAATATCATTGGACAATGTCACATGACAAACACATCTAAGGCAAGTCCAGTTGCAAAAAATACATAGACCCTGATCTGCAGTCGCATAATGTGTTGGTAAATCAGTATGTTGTTTTGTTCTACTGAATCCTTCAGACAGACTGCAAAGACCCAGTAGATACAGTACTTAATTTAATATATTTAGTAAAAATTCCGCTTGTTCATTGGGTGTTGAAATTAGTGGTTGTAGCAACTATGAAATCCGAAAACTTTGGTAGTCCACAGAAAATGGTGGATTCACTGTACTGAAATTTCTGATAAAAAGGTTACCATTATTATTATTGTTTTCATTATTCATTGATGCTCTGTCCATCTTGATATGAATTCATGGACATTTCTGAAGATTTATCCACATACAACTGGTTTTTTTACTTTAGAATTTTAAAGAATTTAATTGTGCCAGTTGAACTTTGCTTTGAAGTTTCATCTTGGTATTATTGATCTTGTAATCTATGTCATGAATGTCTTCTATGACCTGCAGGCTAGACAAGAATTAGAGAAGATTCGACGACGTCTGGAATCGGAGATTAATGATCTGAAAGAACAACTGACTGAAAAGAGACAGCAGGTGGAAGAGCTGCAAGCACAGCTCAATCGTCGTGAGGAAGAAATCCAGGGGGCTCTGCAGAGGTAGGATTAAAGTGTTCAAAGTTTTTTGTTTGGTAGAATTAGCTTTTTGGCTTTAAATGCTGATGGATTCATTTACTTGATATCAGAAGAAGTAATTATTATTCATTTTTGTGCAGAACATAAATTGTCACAAATGACCAATTGCTGTGTTGCATAAACTAATAGAAACATTTTTTCATGCTTAATTTTAAAAAATCTAATAATTGATAAATTTATGATAATAGGAGTCAGTATCAATAATTTACTGTCTCAGTCTTGTATACCACTGTGTACAGATAATCTTGTTAATACATGGGTCCACCTTGAGTTAGTGCTACATAAAAATGGATTAGTTAACATGGAAAATATTTTAACTATTTAGAAAACAAAGGAAATAAGCTTATGTGCCAGAGTTCATTGTTAATGTTATAATGGGCAAAGTTTCTCAATTAAATATTCTGATGAGACAAACTAAAATTAAATTAGATCAGGGTTGTTCTAAGAGATCTGAAGGCTCATCAGCCTGTCTAAAATGTGCTCTGTGAGCATTTTCCTTTACAATATACATGTCCTTATAGGAGTTTATTAGATTTAGCTTGACAGGTCATAGACCAGAAGGGCTTCTGGAATGGTCAGTTGTTTATCAACTTTCACCCATCCATCTGTTACCACCAGTTTGTTATCACTAATCATCCAAAACTACTTTGAGGGTTGCATTGAAACACATTCATCCCAAGGTCTAGTTGGTCCTAAATGAAAATAATGTTTCTTGGACATCCAGTATGGCCAACACAGTGGTCATTTCGAACATCTTGCTATTACTACTTCTCTTAAATGGATGGGCCAAGTGATCTAAGGCATTTGCCTTTATAGCTTACCTACACATCTCATCTCTGTCCATGTGAGTTTGAGTCAGGGCTCGACCAGTGTGGTATGTGAGAAAGCTTACCAATAGCTTCCAATGGGTCAGTGGTTCTTCCTGGGTTCATTTTCCACTCAATATACTGGTTGCCATGTATAGGCTATCATTTGCTGAAAAGTAGCGTTCAACCCAACAAAACCAAAAACAAAACCTGAATGGATGATCGTATCAGCATGGGATTTTCACTGAAAGACTATGATGTCTATTTGGTTCTAAATGAAAATGGTGCCAGTCTAACATCTGATATGGCCACGCCCATAAGCTATCTTGAAAATCTTGTTACTGCTGCTCATTTTATACAGAAGGTTGTATCAGCGTGAGCTTTTCACCAAAGACCTCATACAGTATCAAGTTGAACTTGATTACAGACTGTGTTGATCTGATTTCCATTATGGCCATCACAGCAGCCATCTTGAAAATTTTATCGCTACTTGTCCAAGATGGAAAGTTGCATCAACATAGCTCAGTTGGTAGAGCATCAGACTTGTAATCCAAGGGTCATGGGTTTGATACCCACCCATGCCAACCTGGGTCAGCTGCCTTGGTGTGTCCTTGGCAAAGGTACTTAACTGTCGTTTCCTCAGCATAAAATAGCCAATAGTGTGCTTAAAGTGCCATTACAAGGAAATCATATTTTCACCAGAAGACTTCATATAATGCTTACTTGGTATTAATTATGAGATCTAGCTGGTAATGAATGAACATAGTACCAATCTAACCCTAAATGTTGCTGCCACAATGAACATATTGAAAATCATGTTGCAACTAATGGATGGTCATATCAACATGGGATTTTCACCAGAACTCTGTTAATGGTATCTAGCTTGTTGTACATGAAAATTGTAACATCTTGCATCCAGTTTGGCTGCCATGTGTGGCTAATTTGAAAATCTTATGCATCAAATATATCGGAGATAGTTTCAACACTTGGCAGATTAAAAGAAGAAATGGTTTTATCTTGATTTTCCTGGAAATTCTCTTTGGATAGTCAAGTGTCATTCCCAATGAAGGACTCTTGTTTTGACTTTAAAATCATGCTAATCCACAAAAATGTAAAAAAATTTGTATTCCAGAAGTAATATTTGGATCCTAGAATTTAAAACATTTATTTTGAAACCAGAGATTGTTGGGAACAAATATTTTTGCCGAGTTGTGTAGGTATCCACTATAAAGAGGTTTAATTTACACTGGTACATTTTTATTGGGTCCTAATTATGTGGTGAGCCTGTAGAATGTGTATGGCTTGCTGAGGAGACAGGCATCTGCAAGGCATTGGGTAAGAGAAGGAAATAATTTTAAAATAAGTTTGCATGCCATCCTTCACCATGCTGTAAGTTGCCTCTAATCACATACTCTAATTATGTTCAGGTCACATGAACTATTAGATAGGTAGACTCTAAATTTTATATATTTAATATTTCAGAATTGATGAAGAAAATGTCGCTCGTTCCACAATACAGAAACAAATGCGAGAGGTGGCCAACCAGTTACAGGAGATGCAGGAAGATCTTGAAGCAGAACGTGAGGCCAGAAACAAAGCTGAAAAACAGAAGAGAGATCTGAATGAGGTACAAGTTAGCAATTTGACCTAACCTAATAATTATAATATAGCTGTGTACTCAGTTTTTCCCAAGCTGTCGTGGATATTGTTTCTTCTTTTCCTGTCTACTTCATAACTTGATTCCTAAATTGATAATATGTGAAAACTGTCAATACTTAATGGCATTGTGAAAACTCTTGGCATCCAAGATCAAAACAAAGTATAAGGCCAGAGAGATTGCTTGTGAGACATTCAGACTACGATGGTTATGTGTTAAAGATTAGGTGTTAATTTTAAAATGCACTCCAAAGTTTGCATGACAAATTAAAACAAAAGTAGAAAGTAATGTAATTCATTTTGTGAAAAAAGCTGATAAGACACCTAAATGCATATGCATAGTTTTTCATTTTAATATTAATCATGAGGGAAATGCTGTATTCTCATCTACAGGAACTAGAGGCCCTTAAGAGTGAGCTGGAAGACTCGCTTGATGCAACAGCAGCTGTCCAAGAAATGCGAATTAAGAGGGAGGATGATCTTAAAGATCTGAAGAGGCAAGTTGAAAACAATCAACAACAGTTTGAGGCCCAAGTGCAGGAGATGAGGCAGAAACAAGCACAGCAAGTAGAGGCATTGAATGAAGAGTTGGAGAATGTGAAAAAGGTAAGATGCTGTTGTGTAAAAGAATTGGAAAGTAGGTATATAATTCAGCATTGATAGCAAGGGTCCCATTACTTATTTTAGTGTTCTGTAATTTGTAATTGGTGGAGTTGATTTTAATAATAAACATGATCATGCAATTATATCAGGGAAAGAATTTTTGTTTTGCTTCTTTGTCATTGTATTACAGACCGAGGTCAGTTGTTTTTGGACAATAGGGCATAGTATTGTAGATAGAGTCTCCTGACAATACTTGGTCCGTATTTGTCATTACTATTACACTTTTCAGCATAAAAAAAATGGGAACATCTCACCGGAAGAAAAGGCAGATACAATAGCAATACAAGGATGTAAATGACTTTCCTCTGGATTTTACTCAGCTTGTAGGTCTGTGTCACCAATAGTACAGTCTGTGATGGCTGATTTTTAGAACATGTGTTGACAAATGTTAAACAATAGGCAGATAGTCTATACTTCCATTTGAAAGTAACCTTTGTGATGGACACTCTTGCAAAGTTGACAAATATGTTTCTTTATAAGGGCCATACAGTGAATCTATGCTTGACTTTAACATATCAGTCAAGTCTGTCTTCTTTTCTGGAGTCATATTTTAATACTTTATATCTTATGACTTAATGAATTGTAGAAATGAATCAAGGATGATGGAAAAAAATTATAATACTTGCTATTATGCATGTTTGTCCAAATACAAATAAAGTTGAGCTCTTTCAGAATTATATTGATAGTAAAAGTTAAAGGAGCCATATGGATAAACACAGTGATTCATCACAATAATTCTGCTCAGGCAAGTCATACAAGAGTACCATGCCCAACTTACACAAGGGACTGTGTTGTACTGAGGAACCTTTTAGTGAGGAACAAATATCGCTGTTTAAAAGAGAAAATAAAGAGTTCCGATTAGTAAATACCTGTGATGATGTAGAGGATAAACTGAGACTGTTTTTAGAGTCTTTTCAGGAATTTGTCATTTAAAATAAGTGCAGCTTTAAAGGAACTTTTTTTTTTACATATAGTACAAATTTTGCTAATGGCCATGATAGTTCTCCCCAACAGCTGACAATGATAGAAAATGTATTTTAAGTTTTAAAAACACAACATTAAATGCTAAACACTTTTGTGTTTCGAGCCTGATCAATGTTAGTATCTTTGTGTCAAGCAGAACCCTCGGGCAAAAGTTTTCTCAAATTGACAGAGAAAGTCTGATTTATCCCCACTGGGCTTAATGATGATAGCAACTCAATAGAAAAACCCTGTTGGTGATAATAATGAACTTTTCTTAGTAATGTAAACTTGCACATCTTGTCATTGTTCACCATTGATTATTCTGCCGATAACATCACTGTCCATGTTATACTTGACTACATTGTTCAGATTTTCTTAGTTATTTACTCCTGTTTTGAGATGCACAGTATTCTAATCAGTTTGATTTGAGTGGTTTCTTAGTGTATGCAAGCATGACATATCAGGTTGTAGCTTTTGCAATGTAAGGACACCCAGTTATCCCTTCCTAATGAAGATGGGAGAGGATGTAGCATTTTGCCCAGCATATTAATTACTACATCAGTGTGACCTAATTTGCACACGTTATGGACTTAGGCTATTTTCAGTCTTTTCTTCCAAAATTCTTGTCATGTTTAGTTGGTCCTAAATGAAGATGGTGCTGATCTGACATTCAATATGGCCACCATGGCAGCCATTTTGAAAATCTTGTAATTGCTGCTCCACCTAAATGGATAGTCATTTCAACATGGGGTTTTCACCGAAAGTCTAATTAAGATGTCTAGTTGGTCCTCAGTGTAAATGGTGCAGACCTGATCTCAAATATAGTAGTCATTTCAGGAATCTTTAATATCTTCTTTTTTACTACATATTGACATAGGGTTTTCACCAGTAGACTTCTTATAGTGTCCATTTGTCTGAAATGATAATGATGCCAACCTGACATTATGTTCTCCATGGTAGCCATCATGAAAATCTAATTATTGCTAATCCACCGGAATTGTTGGTCATATCGACATTGAGTTTTCACCAAAAGATAACTTATGATATCCAGTTGGTTGTGAATGAAAATTTTGGCCCACAGATATCTAGTATGGCTGTCACAATAAAGATTTTGAAAATCTTGTCACAAATTCTTCTGAATGGATGGTTATATTAGCATGGAGTTTTCACCAAAAGTCAGTAGTTTGACCTAAATGAAAATGGTGCCAATTTTGCGTCCAGTGTGGCTGCCACATCGGCTCATTTGAAAATCTTGTCACCCAAGAGATGATTTCAGTATAAAGCCAGTTTAACAGAAGAATAGGTCTTGTCATGAATTATTTCTGACAGTAGTGCAGCAGTCCCTTGAGACTCTTGTTTTTATTTTATTTTTAGGAAAAGGGATTAGGGACACTTTCTTAATTTTGGAAAAGGGATCAGGGACACTTTCTTAATTTTTCCTTATTGTACAAAGTTAAAATTATATACAGATTTTTCCTGCACCTTTACTAAAGTTGTATCTACTAGCAAGCTCATTATGGTACTCTTTCATTTGGAAAGTGTTTTTGTCCCTCTCTAGCCACTTATAAGTGAAAGAATCTCTTAAACTGCAACAGAAAACCATTAGTTGACTCTTGAACTTCAGTGGATGATACTCGTATTATTTTGTTTGCAGCAAAAAGCAGCAGTAGAGAAATTGAAGCAGACATTGGAAGCAGAAAATCAGGATCTGGCCAATGACCTGAAACAAGTCCAGATGGCCAAACAGGAATCTGAACGCAAACGTAAACAGCAGGACCAACAGGTGCAGGAGTTAACCATTCGCTTGGCTGAAGTTGAACGAATCAAGAATGACAGTACTGATAAATCTGGGAAATTACAGGTAATTTTTCTTTATCACAGAAGGGAGGCTGGGGCACAAGTAACTTCATGTAATTAAGTAGAATAAACAGCACTGTTTAAAGTGTTGAGCAGTTCAGTTAAATTTTGATGAATGGTGGATTGTTTGAAAAGTGCTCCAATCCCCCACATTTAATTCTGGAATAGCCATAAAGGTATCAGAGGAGGCAATAGGATTTTGGTTGTTGCTTCACTCCTCGTCAACATTGTTGAGAATTGGTTGAGCCTGTTTAAAATATAAATGAAGATTATTATTAGTGTACATGGACATGACTTTGAAACATCACCATTTTAGTTACAGGTGTGGAGTAGTTATTACAAACTTGATGCTTCCTGTTTTGGCTGTTATTCAGTACAAGGATGTAGATTTTGGCATACATTATAATTTTGAATAAAAAATTTTCTACTCCCAGACATGGTTGAGACAGGGAATTAGATGAATTACATTGTAGCATTTACTTTAGCTCCACCATCAGTAGACTTGGGATGTACAGTAGACCTGTTGCAGTTGCACGCATGTCCTAAGAGGCAACAAATAGAAGCAGGAATTGCATTGTCTAAGTGGTTATCATGCCCTTTAGCATTCAAAAGCGTGCAGATTCAAATCCTGCCATTGGATCAGCCTGGGTTGGTTTCTATGACATGTCCTTGGATAAGGCACTTAACTCCAATTGCCCTGGCAAATAATAACCTACTTGCCATATGTAATAAATTCAGTTGTATGAGATAAATAACGGGTGGATTATATTAAAACAAATATGACAAGTGTCAGTTTCAAAACTTTAACAGTTTTTTATGTCTTCATTAGTGGTCAACAATATGGAGATAAATTTAATACATACATGAAGATATATAAGACTCGTAGGGTCACAAGGCATAGTAAAGAACCATGTAAGTAGTATAATGTCACGTCATGTCTCATTAAATGATGATGATACTGTAATTTTGGGTGATTGTGATTGGCACTTCATTGCTATGTGGTCTAAGGTGCTTGTCTTTACTGATCTTTCACATCTCACCTATGGCTGCTTGGGTTTGAGTGTGGGTATGTGAGAAAATGTGCCAGTAGCTTCCACTGGGTTGGTGGTTCTTCCCAGGTTCTTCATCCACCAATAATAAAGGACATGTATAGTCTATCATGTACTGAAAAAAGGCATTAAATCCACAAACAAACCCAACCAAACCAAACCATCCTCATGGAGTGCATAGTTGCTACTATTCATTAAATTGTTGAAACTTAAATAGCTAGCCTGTTTTGTGATTGAAATTCCAAGTTTATATTTAGTCAAAGTTGGCCTTGTCCTGGATTAAAGCTCAGGCAGCTAAACTGCCATCTGAAAAAGAGTTTCTTGGCAGAAACTTCCTATGTCTGACTTGGTTATTTTATAGTCTGTCATAACATCAGCTGTGTCTGATGTGATCTGCATGTCTGACCAATTCTGGATCGAGGCTAAACAATATTAAGTTGGCTGCTTGTCCAGCAGGGAAGTGACTAGAAGCTTTATCTTGGTGATGCTAAACTTCAGTATGTCTTGATAATTTTTGCAAATAGAATCATGTAAATTATATCTGATTACTGTGACATAGCATTGTCCATTTAGTGTGGTGTTCTGATACCAAATGATTCAGAATTATCCCTTGTGTGTTGAATAACAAAGCACATAATCCTTCAGGCAGATTTGGAAAGACATGCGTATATAGGTCATGGCAAACTTGTATGATTCCATACACTGCTCTGTCTCTTACACCCAGGTTCAAAGTTGTGTAACAAAGTTTTGTCAGATGTAATGATCTTGTTTAACAAACTACAGCCTTCTACTTTGCACCTGTATGATGATTTCCTGAGATCTTTGCCATTAAACACACTTGCTTTTATTGATCATTCACATCTCACCTCTGTCCACATGGGTTTGAGTCTTGGCTCGACCAGTGTGAGTATGTGAAAAAAACTTGACAATAGCTTCCTGTGGATTCGTGGTTCTTCCTGATCTCTCCTCCACCAAATATACTGGCGATGATCTTTGGTCTATCATGTGCTAAAAATGGCATTAAACTCACAAAATTGCCTAAAAATATCCATATGTTCTTTATCAGGCAATATGTGCACCCTTTGGGTCAAAATCCTGTGCATTCCTAATTCCATGGTTAAAATTTCCTCTGTACTTCTGTCTGAAGTATCAAAATTGTCTTCTGCCTACGTCTTCTTTCACTGAGGCAGCTGTTTCTTTTGAAAGAGATGTCCTTGGCCTACTTTGTCGAATGTCATCTTGAAATGTCTCCCTACCATCAATAGAACATTTCATCCATTAACTGATTTCAGTTGTAACTAGAGCTTTAGGTCCATGAATAGCATCTAAGTCAGCTTTTTTCTTTGTAAAGAAATTTCTTAATTTTGCTTGAAGATTTTAAAATCACTTTCTGTTTGAAAAAATGACTCGTCTGCTATTTTACCACTACATCAACATTATATGATCTAGAAAAAGATGCTGACATCATCAACTTGAAAATGATATCAATTCCGAAATTGGGACATTTTCAGTAGTAGACAGGCAAATTGCTCCGATCTTAGATTGCTTTGTTTACAAGATATTGCATTTTGTTCTAGAATATTTGGATCATCCCTTGTTGGAGTATCAAATTTTCATATTATTGTTCCTTGAAGAGCAGTTAAATGATATATAGAGAATCTAATTAGGATTTTTTGTTGTATAGATATATTTATGCAGTATTACACTTACAGGCAGCTGAGCATACAAATTCTGTACATACTGTTTATTTCACCCAGAATAAAAATCTCTGAAATTTGGCATATGGCAAACTTTTCTTTCCCGACCTCCTCCACAAGAAACAATTCAACATACTGCATTTAATATTAGTAATGCTGGTTGATAATTAAAAACAATGTTGTGAAAATGCAGTATTGTCCAAATTCCTAATTAAATGTGACTTTTAAGATATAATTTTGATTTAGAAGACATAATTATGAATGCTTTTTTTCAGACTGAGTTGGAACAAGTCACAACCCAGTTGGAGCAGGCAGATACCAAAGCAATTCAGCTGGCACAGAAATTGACCTCTCTGGAGGCACAACTTGTAGATGCTCAGGTATTGCACTTCACATTCTTTATTTCTTTTCTTTTTTACTCTCACATTTCAGCAGAGAACCTATTACCGGTCATGCAGTTTTGCATAACAGCTCTGTTGAGATTATGTCAGGAGATAAAGCACCTTATAGTCTAAAGCAACAGACATGTATAACTGAGGTGTACAAGATCTTGGTGCTGGGGTTAGTTGATTGACGTAACAAGTATGTGCTTATCACCCCATCTAGGTCAGTTTAAAAATAAAATAAGCTCTCATTAGGAAATATAAAAATTTGCTTAAAATTGGAGGGGGGAAAAAAAGGTTGCAGTTTTTTTATGCTATGGTAATTCTCTGTTTCAATTTAGGAGTAAAAAATGAAAAATTTCAAAATCTGGATTCAGACAAGTATTTTCCTCAATAAAATGTTTAAATACAGGCTTAGATGACCTAAATTGCTTTTCGTTGGTTAATAAATATATTTTTATTAAAGACATTTATGTTCATATACGTTTGAATAAAATGAGGTTTTAGTCTTCTTGTTCAAGTGGCCAAGTGATCTAAAGCGCTCACTGTTCCGGATCACTGGCATCTCACCTCTGTCTGTGTGGGTTCGAGTCTCGGGCTCGGCTAACATGGGTATGTGAGAAAGCCTGCCAGTAGAGTCTCATGGGTCGGTGGTTCTTCCCGGGGTTTTCCATAGTTCTTCCTCCACCAGTTATACTGGCCGCCATGTATAGCCTATCTTGTGCTGAAAAATGGCATTAAACCCTACAGCAGCAACAACAACAACATCTTGTTCAGTATAATTTATTAGAAGAGAAGAGAATACATTATGAGCACACCTTGCCATAAGGTTAAAGGAGCTTGTAGTACAGCCCTGTATCTGTCTTGGGCTGTGCATACATCAACAGTTTCTATTTCAAATTTCTAAAAAAATATTGGACCCGTTTTGACCAAATTTGGCAAAGAGCATGCTGAATTGAAGGACTTTCAAATTTGATGCTGATCAGACATGGTTACTACAGTAAAACCAGTTTTGAGAGACCACCTGTCTTGAGAGACTGGGTTCTCCATGCACATATTTATTGATTATATAGTGTTATGATATGCCTCGAAAGATGGCCTGGTTTGAGAGACCATTATTTTTTGGCAGAAGGGGTGGTCTTTCAAGATGGGTTCTACTGTATTACTAAACTGAGAAAAAGAACATGACTTCTTGTCGTGAACCACTGAACAGAATTTGACCAAACTTTATAGCATTCTGGCATGAGGTCCTTTGAAATTGATACAAATGATGCAAATATGGATGCAGTTACTAAACAAAACAAGAAAACATACTTGTAAGCAAATTTGACGAATGCTTAATGGCAGAGAAGGCTTTCAGATTTACGCATCTGATGCTGATCTGCCATAAGATACAGTCAGTGTTACTAAAAGTAGAAAAACCTGTAAATGATTAATCTCCAGAACCACTGAATAGAATTTTACCATATTTGACATTATGCATCTTGGTGTGAAGACCTTTTAGTTTTTACACAAATGATGCCAGTCTACCATAAATATGGCCATCATTTAAAAAAAGATAGAAAAATCTTTAAATGACTTGACAATAACTGCTCAACAAAATTTGACTAGGTTGACAAAGAGCATTCTAGCATGTTGATCTACAATCAAACAGGGGCCCCGAGTGGTCTAAAGTGCTCACTGTTACGGATCACTGCCATCTCACCTCTGTCTGCATGGGTTCAAGTCTCAGGCCAATGTGGGTACGTGAGAAAGCTTGCCAGTAGCGTCTCATGGGTCAGTGGTTCTTTCCAGGGTTTTCCCGGGTTCTTCCTCCACTATTTATACTGGCCACCATGTATAGCCTGTTTTGTGCTGAAAAATGGCATTAAACCCAACAACAACAAAACTACAATCAAATATGGCCACTGTTGTTAAAATAGAAATTTTTTTAAATGACTTCTGATGAAAAACTACTTAGCAATATTGACCCAATTTGACAGATAGTAATACGATTTGACAGTATTCTGGTAACAAGGGCTTTAAAATTTATACAGATTGATGGAACTTCACCATCAGACATGGCCACTATTTCTAAAAGTGGACAATTTTTTTTAATGACTTCTCATATTCACTTGACAAAATTTGATTTTGCAAAGGGTCCATGAGTATTGAACAAAAGATGCTGATGCGACATCTGGTTGCGGGTACAAAAGCTAAAGAAAGCAATCAAAAGAAATTTCAAGAGAAAGTGTGCTACTGACCCAGATTTCTTAGCCAACTGCTCTTTCATTTCTTTTATTGTCCATGAGTTTATAAGTAAAGATCATATTGAATAAAAAAATGCTAAGATTTTATAAATTGAAGGCAAAATACATTGAATATTATTTATTTCAGATGCATATGGTAAAAGGGTTATTGTTCCCATTGTTCTGTTTTTAGTTGCCCTAGCCATATGCCACTTGAACTTACGATATGGCCCTGTGTCTGCTGTGTGTTGTACATCCATCAACATTTGCTATTTTAAATTTCTCAAATAAGATACTGGATCAATTTTGACCAAATTTTCAGAGAGCATCCTGGTGGGAAGGGCTTTAAGATTTGTTCCAAAAGTTATGCTGATCAACCATCAGTTGCTGATCAATCATTAGATATGACCAGTGTTACTAAAAATGAAAGGTTTAAATGAGTTATTAAAATTTTTTTTTAAAAATGAACAGAATTTCATCAAATTTCATGAAAACCATTAAAATTTGTTCAAATTATGCTGATCTGCCTTCAGAATTGATTGCCATTTCAAAAAATAGGATAACTCATTTATCATCCATCAGCAATTGCTGTTTTCAACATCTCAAAATCCACCAGACTGATTGCAACCAAATTTGGCACAGAGCATCATGGCATAATGCCTTTTGAGTTTGCATGCATTGTACTGATCGGCTATCAAATATGGATGCCATTATGTAAAAAAACTTAAAAAGTTTAAAAATGGCTTATTCTCAGAACCATCCAATAGATGTTCATTATATTTAATTAAGAGAAAGCATTAAGATGGCATTTCAGATTTATACAGGTGATGCCAATCTGCTTAAGATATGGCTGCTGTTACTAAAAATATAGTATTTGCATTCTCCAGTTGGTTTGTACCCCTCTACTGATTTTAAAAATGAAATGATCAAGAATGTAAAAATGCACAAGATTAAGTCTCTCATTCATCAAATTTTAATTTCTAACCTGATTATCGCCAGGGGGTCCTTAACTCTCAGCTTATGCTTGTTTCAACTAAATGGAAGCTCACAATGTAAACAAGCAGACAGATTGCTGACTGTCCTTTTGTGGTTTTTGGAATAGTCCATTTCAGTAAAAACCGTCGTCTGCATCCAATATTCACAATGTCTATTTTTAATTTTTCTAAAACATATGAAATCAATAAAAGGGAGGAAGTCTTGTATAGATGTGTTCAGAGAGATGTAGATCCAAAATTTAAGGAATTATTGGGATTATCAGATTAGAAATAATAAATTGATGAATGAAATTAGTAAGTTTTGTGCATTTGATGCTGTTTGTTTTTTTAAATCAGTAGGGGGATACAAGCAAATAGTAAAATGTGCAAATACTATGGAACAATATTTACTGACTTCTAAATAACAGGCTTTAACCAAAAATGAGAGAATGTCATCCTAGCTTGAAAGTCTTTCAGATTTATACAAATGATCCTATTCCACCATCAAATATGGCTGCCATTAGTACAAGTAGAGAAACATTTTCACAACTTTAGATGGCTAACAGAATTTGACCAACATTCTGACAAAGCATCCTGGCATAGATGCCATTATACAAAAGCTAAATCAATATTTAAACAATTAATTGTGTAACATCTGCAATCAAGATCTGCAAATTTTCAACACAAAGCATTCTACTGACCAAGATTTCTTGTCCAACTGCACTTGCATTTGGCTGTTAGGCAACTGTCAAATGGTGAGCGATCTCAGGCCCACTTGGATTGCTTGTTTTCTCTTCAAAATTTGTTGCATTATCTTCTGTGTTATTATTATGTTTGTTGATGACTTTTTTCCATATCAGATGAGTGTTGCTCAGTTATAAACTCACTTGGTCATAAGATCATTTGAATTTAATGCTATGATCCTTCATCCATAGTGCACCTGTCCATCATGAGATTTCTTTCACAGTTGTTATCTAGAATATCTAATTTTTTATTTAAAAAAACAACAACATAAAAACGATTTTTCAGAGACCATTCCTGCATTAAGACCTTTCAGGTTTGTTTGGTGGATACCATTAATTGGTCCAAAAAGGGCCTCCAAAATAAAAATTAAGACTGCTTAGTAGAATTTGATTAAATTTGACAGAAATCATTCTGGTATAGATAGTTTTAAGTTTGTACAAATGATGCCAATCTGCTATCAAATATGGCTACAGTTATTAAAGAAGAAATACTTTTAATACAGGGTTCCCACACTACCAGGAAATCGAGAAAAAGTTTTTTCCCTGGCCGTGAAAAGTCCTTGAATTCTGCAAATATTGATGAAAGTCAGGATAAACCCGGGAATTTTCCGCTACAACTTGACACCCGAAACAATTGCATCATTGAGTTGTAACTAAACTGATCAAGAGTTAAATTTATCGAGTTCTAATCAGAATATTTGGAAGGTGCAGTATGGATCATATGGGTGCTTGCGATAAACATATATGCTGAGTCAATCCAAATGCGCAGTGGATTAAATTCGTCTAGTAGACTTCAATTTTCAAAGTCAGCTCGATATCCATATCTTTCCTTACATAGAAAGTATGAAAACCAGTCTAGCATCACAAGAGGCCAACATGGAGGCGGCAAAGCGTAGCAGCTTGCCGGATGGTCTAGCAAACTTTAAACGTTGTTAGATCAAGTGATACTTGCATGAAATTAATATGAAAATTACTGAGAAAATAAGTATTAAAATCGTTATTTCTTTAATCTGCTGAAAGACAAGATAAAAGTACGGCGTTGATGAAATGTGACCTGGTACTCACGATTGCATTGCTAGTCGCATGAGTACACAATTATAACAACCCACATTTTCAAATGTTGTAGAGAAAAAAAAATTATTAAATGAAAATCGTAAACTGGTTGTAATAAAAATACAAAAACAAAAGAACACAAAATTTTCCACCTTTATATATTCCGAGAACAACTTCTGGAGTTTTCTTGTATCACGTGAGTTTTCTTGTATCACGTGACTACCACATTGACATGTGCTCTCTGCTTGATAAATCAGACTGGCCAGATTGCTGGTTTTTACAAAAAGTATCTGACTTTCATTTAATATAGTTGAATTTCTGTACAACAACATTAGAAAGTAGTTTGTTGTTGACATCACGTGACTATTGGACTTCCGATGTCATCGTTTGAGATTTGTGAAGTTATGTGACTAGTAATGCAAATGGCAAGTACAGGGTCAGGTTTCATCTGTGCCATAGTTTCGTCTAGTCTGTCAGCGGATTAGAGACATAACAATTATAATACTTGCCATTTCTGAGAAAATAAATCATTTTCCTTTTGATTTCATGCCGGTATAAGTCGATATAACATAAGTTTAAATCTTCTAGGCCTGCTGGTCAACAACTACCATATGTCGCTACCGCACGGTGGTGGCAAATTACAAATTTTCTATATGCAATTGCAATGACCCCACACCCCAACCTAAATGTCAATATACGAAAAATGGAGTGAGAATAATCAGAGGAGACCCAGATTAGAAAACAAACTGTTATTCATTTTAAGCCGGATTTGTAGTCTAAATTATTGAATTTCATAGCTGAAATGAGAAATTGTCGTCCCTTGTACTAGACATTAAAAAACGATACAACCCCCCCGTATCAATACAGGTTTGGGGACTGGTTTAACTAATTACAAGAAAAGTTGATTTTACAGAAATTTCAGTCCTTGTTTATACAACAGTATATAATTTTGAAGGTCTTTTGTCAAAATTTAAATCAACCCTTTGAAAATGTTTTTTAAATGATGGATTTTTAACCAGATTGTCTTAAGGAGATTAGGTTGTTTGAAAAATCTTCTTTGGGATTTTATTGGCACAGATAAATTCAGGGTTAAACTCTTTTCATTACAAGACATGATTCTAATTATTTGTGTTTATTTTTTTTATACTGTAATAGGAAATGTTTACTTTCTATAAGATGCATATATATATATATATATATATATATATATATATATATATATATATATATATATATATATTGCTATAGAAATCTTTAGAATTAAAGGTTTGAAAGGGAACAAAACTAATTTATGTTCATTATGTTGTTCCCACTTAGCAACTTAATGCAGGTCAGCAGAATAAAGTTTGAATTTTTATTCTGTACATTGAAATGACTTTACATGCCAATCTATAGGAATATAATCAAACTTGTTTTGTGCAATACATTTTGTGGTTTTGTACATGATCATCTTTTCTGGCTTAGATGTTTTGGAGAGTCTTGAAAGAGAAGCATCTTTAGATTTAGAAAATGCATCTTTTATAATCTAAAATGTTCTTTAATTCCATTCAGTAATGGTCATATGTGAACCTTGACAAAATTAATTTCATCCTGGAAAAACCCTGGAAATGACCTAGAAATTTATCTTTAGAAGAGCGTGGGAACCATGTTAATAACTTCTCAAAATGTGTACCAGCATGAAAGTTTTTCACATTTATAGAAATTTTCCCTATTGAATATGGTGGAAATGAATAAAAATAGTGGTCTTCTTGAAAATCTTGTTATGAATGCTTCTCCAATATGGCTGTACTGGCATGAGGCTATTCACTTAAAGACATTTTAGACAAAATGATCTTCCATCCATGATGTCAGGTTGAAGGTGAAAGGTCATGACCTTGAATTTTGTATTGCACTTTCAAGTATCTTGTGAACATGTTGACTTTAACACAAGAAAATAGTTTGTTACCAAATTTGGTATGCTGGAGTTTCCCTAGAATGTCAGAGAGGGTTTCAATACTCAGTAGTCAAAAAGAAAAAAACCAACTTCTGGGAATTCTTTTTGGTCTGTAGAGTGTCAGTACCCTCAAGAGACCCTTGTTGCATTTATTTCATGGCCAAATAGTGTTTTGCACCGGCATTAATGTACTGTTATACCTTAATGCTTGACAAGTCAAATTTCTGTCTGCGTAAAATAGAATTATTTCATGTGTTGAAGGTTTGAATTGTTCAGTGTGAATTTGTAATGGATTTTATGGAATATTAATGACGTGAGAAGCAAATTGATAACTCATTTATTTTAACCTTTATGCCTGAGTTTTATTTCTACATTTTGCATGAAATTTATAATTTTATTGAGAACATCTGTGACAAATTTTAGCTTAATTGAAGGAATACAAAGCAAACAAAAAAGGAACTGATTTATTGCAAGTAGCCCCCTCTGTAAAAATCAGCAAGTTGTTGTTGTTGTTGTAGGGTTTAACGCCATTTTTCAGCACAAGATAGGCTATACATGGCGGCCAGTATTAATGGTGGAGGAAGAACCCTGGAAAACCCAGGGAAGTACCACCAACCCACGAGAAGCTACTGGCAGGCTTTCTCACGTACCCACGTTAGCCGAGCCTGAGACTCGAACCCATGCAGACAGAGGTGAGACGGCAGTGATCCATAACGGTGAGCGCTTTAGACCACTCGGCCACTCGGGGCCCCAAAAATCAGCAAGTCAAAGTGCTGTCAGTGAGTCTCAGGGATAGAGGCACTGGTAAGGCTAACACTGCTCCTAGCTGTTTGCCTCAGGGGTTAAGTTAACAGGTCAAAGGTTACAGTCACTGACTAAAATGAGAAAAATGTTTTTGACACATTATTATTGGTTTTACATCATAGATGCAACTTTGTGGATGGTTTGTACTTAAAAGTAAGGAAGGAGCAAATTGAATTTTGGGTCAAAGTCAGGTCACTGTGGCTAAAAGAAGAATGATTTCTGCACAGGAAGGTCAGTTATATACATAGATTACTATCAAACATGGGACAGGCATATAATGAACCATTCACAGTGCTCTCATTATTTGGCTTTCATGCCCATCACATGGTTTATGATTTTATTATTGAGATTACATTGGACTCCATCAGTTTTCTGCATGGTAACTAATGTTTACAATGACTACTGTAGACTGCTAAAAGCTTTTTAGAGGTGAGCTGTGTAATCATTTATTTCACTCATTTTTAATCTGAAAATTCCAATTCACCAAAGCAGGTTTTGTTACAAAGAAATTCCATGGTATGTTTGAGTACAATTCAAGATTTTACAATGCTTTCTGTTCTAGGAATTACTGCAAGAAGAGACACGCAGCAAATTAGCAGCACAGACCAAACTGCGACAGGAGCAAGAGGAAAGAGAGGCTCTGCAAGAGCGTGTTGAGGAGGAGGAAGAGGGAAAGAAACAGCTGGAAAAACAGGTTGCTGACCTCCAGAACAAGGTACAGATTCCTTTGTATCCTTTGTTACCCTTTTTATTTATTTGTTTGTGTGAATAAATGATGGATAGTTGGATGAACGATACATGGTTGTCTTTATTTTGCATAAGGTTGCCAAGTCTAAAAATAAAACTTTGAAGTTGTGTGTCTGTGTGTGTGTGTTTGTGTGTTATTGTTGTTGTTTTGTTTTTTTTTACTACAAACCAGCAAATTTGTTTGGGTGGGTTAGCCATACAGTCTTTAACTGACCAAGAAACCTTCCTTACAGGAAATATACCCCAGGTTTGTCTGAAATAAGTGATTTGTTCTTAACACAGAGATAAATACAAAGATATATTCTCAATGTATATGTACAATTTTGTTTATTTTTCTCAGTAGTTATCAAAATAAAGATGGCTGCTTTTTTCACATCTGAGTAGAAAATGGAATATCATATTTAAGAGGATTACATTGAAACTAAACGTAAACAAATGAACAAAAATGTAAACAGTGCATGTATATGATCTTGAAAAGTTCTTAAACTGAGGTTCATGTTTTAGATTATAGAAATCAAGAAGAAGGCAGAAGAAGACGCTAAAAATAATGAAGCCCTTGATGAATACAAGAAGAAGGCTGCCAGAGACATGGAAGCAGTTCAGGCTCAGTATGAAGAAATGCGTGCTGTGAACGACCGGCTGGAAAAATCGCGGAAGAAATTGCAATCTGAGTTGGATGATCTCACCAGGGTTCTAGAAGATCAGCGCTCAAGTGTAGCACAAATGGAGAAGAAGCAGAAAAAGTTTGACCAGTTGCTGGCTGAAGAGAAGGCAATATCAGAGAAGTATGTGCTTGCAAACAGTAAATAAGATAGTTCATGTGATATATATCCTAATCGTAAAGGTGCTCTGGCATGAAAATAACAGAGTTTTTCATAAGATTTTAATGAACTGGGTATTTTGGTCTCTGGTTTGGAACTAATTGCATTTTTTTTTAAATTTGGGGAGATATTTTTGTTAACAATGTAAAACAAACTTACAATACCAGACTTAAACATCATTAGAACAATCATGCCTTTTAGAATGCATACAAGATTTTGTGAGTAGGGGCTGTTCCAGTGAAACATCTGTTTATGTTTGAATGGCACTTATTCAAGAGAACATCTTCACATATGATTTATAACAATACGGTATCTAGGGATTCATTAAAAGTTGGAAGCTTGTTGAAAACTGTCTCCTATTGTAGAGAAGGCTTAAGAATTGATACTTGTCCACTGACTTGAAGTAGATAGGTCATCTACATATATAAATATACGCATGAACAATTCTAGTAGATATAATTATTTCAGAGACCATATAATAGTAAGAAAAGATGGAATATATAAATATATATGTGTGGTTTTGATATGTTCATTAATTTGAAAAAGCATTTTAATAATTGTATGAGGGTTTGCACAGTCATAAATATTTCCATATTAATTTCATCATAGTAAATAGGATTGCCAGAAAATGTCTTAATTGTAAGTTCATATGGTAATGTGAAGAGAACACAATGTCTTAATTGTAAGTCATTACAGTAATGTGAAGAAAGCAAAATGTATTTGAGTTGTGTATTTTTGTCAACTAACAGAAAGTGTTCAGCTGCTTCAACTCGTCTGTATGTGCAGTACCAATTGTTAGAAACATGGTTAAGACTAAATCGTTCTTTAAGCTGCAGCTCTTAATCACATATGCTGAACTTGATGTTGAGATGAGGTGAGGGTGTGTGAAAAAAAAGAAATCTAATTTTGGATACAAGTGAAACTTCTAAGAGGTGACCTGCCATCAGTAAAATTTACATTGAGAGAAAATAAGCGCTGGAAATTATGATTACATGAAGACAAAACTAGTTTGAACTACACTTGTCTATTGACAACTTACATTTGTGTAATGCAGTCCATAATGCAATAGTACTGTACATGTGTATGTAAAATCCTTGAATTTGAGTATAGGTCACATGTTAGAAAATTCATGTATCAGTCGCATCCCATTTGAAAACACAAATGACACAATGGTAGGCCTTGTTTGATCTGTATGCCATTGCCAACAAACATGTCACTAAACAATTCACTATGATATTTATTGTCACCAGTAGCAATTGGCTGCATAGTTGTTGTTTACATGCTACATGTAAATGTACTTAAATTTGCCTAGATTTTGGTCTGTTGGAAACGACTATCATCTTGCTGAGGCTACCAAGGAGATGAGGCCATTCAAAAGGAAATGAAACCATGTGAACATAAATTTGTTTTATATAAACATCCTTGTGATATGTCCCATCTTCATTTAACTCGACAGCCAGATATCAATAGTTCCAAAAGATTGGAAATTAATTTGTGTTTTTTTTTTCAATTTGAGACTTTGGGCTTCAACATATGTTTCTTTCTTATCATGACGTTTGAGTGAGTTTTCACACAGTCATCAAATATAATGATTCCAAAAGTGCATGAAACAACTGGAATTTGTTCTGATAGCATGACCTTTTATTGATGAAATGCTTCTTAATAGAACATTAACCATGTTTTTAGCATGAGCAATAAATACACCAACAGCCTTGGATACAATGGAATTGTTTTGCATCATCTGAATGCATTAATCAATTCATGATGTGTTCTTATTCATTTTTTGCATAAAATGTGTAGTTAATGCTATTTATCTTGTGTCCTTGTATCAAATTTTAATTTTCAACTGATTATGATGGCCTATAAGATGCTTAGCTTTTTATTTTTTTTCAGTTAATTTTGTTTGTTTTTATTCAGTAAATACAGGTGTACAAGTTATCATGACATCATATTTTACTTGGCACTTATTGCCTTTATGCTGCATATGACTCGTACTTCCACTTGTACCTGGCACTCAGTTCCTGATGCCATTGGCCTTATTGCCATTATGCTGAATATGGCTCATGCTACCTCTTGTATCTGGCATTTAGTTCCTAATGCCATTAGCCCTAATGCCTTCTAAGCTGAATATGGCTCAAATTACCACTTGCACCTGGCACCTGGCACTTTGTTCACAATGCCATTGGCCCTAGTGCCTTTATGCTGAATATGGCTCATATTAACACTTATACATGGTGCTTAGTTCCCAATGCTATTGGCTCTATTGCCTTTATGCTGATTATGGCTCATGCAACCTCTTGTACCTTTCACATAGTTCCTAATGCCATAGGCCCTAATGCCTTCTATGCTGAATATGGCTCATATTACCACTTGTACCTGGCACTTAGTTCCCACTGCCATTGGCCCTAGTGCCTTTATGCTGAATATGGCCATATTAACACTTGTACATGGCACTAAGTTCCTGATGCTGTTGGCCTAATTGTATTTATGACAGATATGTTTACCTGATGCTATTAGAATTGACTGTATGCAGCGTATGACTTATATTGGCACTTGTACTTGACACTTCCTGATGCCATTGACCTTGTTGCCATTATGCTGAATATAACTCATTGACAATTGTATGTTTTTGTTTCATAGGTTTTGGGATATTATGACTAGTTCCTTTTAAGCTGTAAAAATAAAGGAATTTTCCAAAAGAATACTTTGCACATTTTGTGGCAAATTGTTAAAAGTATTTCTTGGATCCATGGAAGGTTGAAGTATTGAACATGTAAATAATTACAGCCCAAAAGTATGTGGTTTACATTCCTAATAGTGAACTTGTACGGTTTATCCATGTAAAGTTAGGGACTGTAAATCAGAGAGATCATTATTTTGGGGCATGTTATTCAAGCATCAAGTTCACTTGAGGTGGGGTGGTGGAAATTGATTCCCCATTTCCTCTTAGCAAATCCAAGGAGTTCTGATTGTCAGTTACTTTAGTTGGTTACATATCTAGGCTGTTTTTTCATAATGACATACACAGATGGGAACAAAGAAGAACTTCCCCTACTTTTTACCTCCCCATGGGCTTAGTGAGCTCATGGCAGAGATGCAATTCGTCCATTGTGTTTAGAGCAGCTCTGAGATTTGGTCCATCCTTCCAAACAATATCCAAGCTCTGAGCAAAACATGAACAACGCCAGTACTCATTTTCAAATACGTTACCCAATCATAATACCTTAGGAGAACTATTAGATCGCAAATCCAGCTTTTCAGGCTAAAACTTGTTACCTAAAGAGCTAAAATTATATGCTCACCTAGCATCATAGAAGTCCTTCATGACATTCCTGTCTGCCTAGGAGTGAATCTCATTTGCCTTTTTAATCAGCCAGGAGTCCTGAGTTTGCTTTGGACAGGACTCTTGATGTTGTTGAAGGCTGCTTCTTAGATGATGACGTGCAGTCTTCTAAACAAGCCTTCTATAACCAATAGTTTTCATTCAAATGTCTCTGTGTGGCATCATCATTCTCATGAAATCGATGTTTATATGTGGTGGGACCAACTGACTGAAAGACAATAATAAGCAAACACTTGCATTTGCACAGTTGATTTGTGTTGATGAAGCATTACCACCCATACTGGATAGAGGCATTTATTGCTGCTGTATTACCTGTAAAGCCCCCATAAACTTGACTATTATAGGATTGTTATATTAAAGCTAGTGTAGTGCACCAAGATAGAGTATTGTGGGAAGAATAAACAAGAATACACTTAACTTTATCGTGGTAACTCTATTTAAGGCTTGCAGCAGAGCGTGATGGAGCAGAAAAGGAGAGCCGGGAAAAGGAGACAAAGATCCTGAACCTAACACGCGAGTTAGATGAAATGAGGGAACGCAGTGAGGCTCTGGAGCGTGCCAAAGCTCAGCAGCAGAGAGAACTGGAGGATCTCTATTCTTCAAAGGATGATGTTGGAAAGAATGTAAGTAACTCCTTGAAAACTTTTTTGCCATCAGAAAAATGTTAATTTTCAGAATGAGGAAGAGAAAGCTAGCTGTTTTACATTTAGAGTTGAATGATATGCCAATGTACCATGTCATATTTTTCCTGTGGCATGTAACATGGTACTCAGTAGTTTCTGTAAGTAAGAAATGTACAAAGATTCCAGAGTAATCTTGTTACAAATTTAATGCTATTAACAGCAAAGTTTTTGTTTTACATGACAAAATAATTCAAAACACTATTCATTTTTTACAAGACAGTTGTATTTCTCGCAAATTAATTTGAAATATTAATGATACTTTAATCACTTGTTTGAAATGTGTTATGTATGCCAATGTGGTGGCCAAATGGGATGTTGCAATTGATTTCCAGTTTAAATCCCAAATTTTATAAATATTTCAGATTAAAAATCAAGAATTGGATGTCGGTTATTAGTTATTTTATAATGTATGGTAATATGTTAAGGACAACTATTCTTTTGTAAGACTGCATATCATTCTATGATTTTCAGATCAGTTGCATACTGTTTAAATTTTACATAATTTCTAAAGTCCATTAAATTTTTTTCTCAAATCTGCAAATTTAGTCAGGTGCTTGTTTTATCCAAGATTTAAATAGATTTCTTGACATTGTAGATAACCTGTTTTTGTCATTTGCATTTAATGTTTCAAATCCATTATCAGTAATTAAAGCTAACCAATTTCTTAATTGCCTTATACATATCAAATAAAGTATTGTGATGCCTTTTCATCTTATCTAAAACTGATATTGTTAATATGAAATTAATTCAAGGTAGTTGACTTTTAAATGGTCTGTTACTTTTTTTAATAAATGAAAAGTGAATTGTTGAAGTTCAGGAGGAATTGTTTAATAATCAAATCAATTTTTAATGGCTATTCTAACCATTTACTTTGGTTGCAGATGAACTTTCTTACTAATGTAGATCATTATATTATAGCATCATTATACATGCAAATTCATTCAGTTCAGGATATGAACATATGACCCGAGCTTTTAACGAAGTTCTCATCGAAAATATGCATAAAATTATTGCAAGAATAGTGAACGTACTTGTACACAATTGTGATGTCATTGCAAAAATTTGTTTCATTTAGGTACTTGTGATTTTTACTGAGCTTTATTTGTCATTATCAGGCACACAACTGGAAATATAATTGAACCATATCTGCCATAGCATAATGCGTGAACAGATAAGAGTCCACTATATGTTCTGCCTGTTTGGCAGAGATTCCAACCATTACAATCTTGGCAAAATCATTCCCATTTCTAAACTCAGATCATGCTATTATGCTCACTTCTGTCAGATTCTAATTTTCCAGTCGAATAGTTTTATTTAGGCAAACCTTAGTATTTGTATCACAAAACAAGTAAATACTAACCAGTCAGAAGTCCCATCAGTTTAGTGCCATGATTCAAAATAGATGTGGACATGAAAGCAATTGATGAGGATTATGCCTGAACAAAAAAACATGTACTACAGAAATGCAAAATGGGATACTCTGGTCATCAGCAAGAGATAGACACCATACCTTAGAGTCTTTACTGAATGGGCTTCAAGATAGAGGGCCATGGAAGGCATGTTTCAACCAAAATCTACATTTTATGAGTAATGTTTATTGCTCAATGTAAATATTTGGATAAAATTGTGAAGCATTCCTATTTTAATGTTCAGATTCCAATATTTTTAAGCTGTCATTACTGTTTCGGGTTTTTATGGGTTGGCATCCCTGTGCATGTGCATTTGTGTGTATGTGCATGCACAAGAGAGAGATCTGCCATGCCAGTACATCAAACTATGGCAGATTTAGGTCTTTGCTGTTAACAGTTTGGTATGTACAATATGCAGATAAAATATATCTTATTTACCTTTTAATTTACTAAAAGGTATTCTTTCATTCTTGCAGATTCATGAGCTTGAGAAGGCAAAGAGGAACATGATGGAGCAGTTAGAGGCACAGCGTCTGCAGATTGAAGAATTGGAAGATGAGGTACAGGCTGCTGAGGATGCCAAGCTACGTATGGAAGTCAACATGCAGGCCATGAAGGCACAGTTTGATCGTGACCTGGCTGGTCGTGAAGATCTGGTAGAAGAGGCCAAGAAATCTCTGCTCAGACAGGTAATGATGATTGTTTGGTCCAGAAAATGTTGTGGGAATAATTTCTGTTTCAGCAGCAGCAGTATTAAAACAGACTATGTTCATTAATTCCGAATACTATGCATTGTTAGGGCAGAAGTCAATTACATGCTCCATTGAGGCATTTTCATCATGGTAGACAAATGTGCATATTGAGTTGACATTGTATTGCATATGCCCCCATTGTAATAGTAGTAGAAGGCATATTGCTTTTCAGTGATCCAGTTGTATGTCTGTATCTGGCCATCCAAATCCATTTTAATTTGATGGCACAGAAATATTAAAATTAGAGCCCTGAAAATTAACATACTTTATCAAGTAAGTAAATGACCTAATCAGATTTTCAGGCCATAACAATAATTTTTCATTTTTTTTATATGCCTTCCAGAGGGTGGAACATACTGTTTTATTAAACAGTCGATTTATCCATCCATCTGTTACCTATTACTTTTCTTCACAATAACTTGACTTCTCTACCAGCTACCAGACTTTGTAAATGGCTGCATATTGGGTAAGAAAGAAGCCTATAATGGTGGGAGGTAAAGGTCAAGGTTACTGTTACTGAAGATAGTGTCTGCACAATAATATTAGTTCTAAATCACAGACCTGGACCAAACTTTGTGGATGGATGACACTTGGGGCAAGGAAGAAGCCTATCAATTTTGACTTTAAAAGATCAAAGGTGAAATTCACTGTCGCTGCCCAAGCAAAAATTTCAGTTATTGACTGTGTTCCTTCACCAGTATTAGTGGCTGAAAGTCACTGACTGGAGGAAGAAAAATGGTTTGGTTTTCTTGATATAAATCATTTTTGCATAGTTTGTGGATGGCTTGCACTTGAGGTACAGAAGATGTCAATTTGAGGGTCAGAGGTCAAGATCATTGTGCCTCAAAGTAAGATGGGTTTTGCAGAATAATTTTCTGTTCTTAGCTAAGATTCTTGACAAAACTTTGTGGATGGTTTGCACTTAAAAGTAATAAAGAAACCTATAGATTATGGGTTTTGAAGTCAGAGGTCACTGTCTTATGATGTCTGCACATTAGTTTTGGCATGCGAATAGACAACTGTTAAACACAAGGCTGCCGTAAGAAAAGGACATGGTCCAGGCTCGGCTAACGTGGGTACATGAGAAAGCCTGCCAGTAGCTTCTCGTGGGTCGGTGGTTCTTCCCGGGATTTTCCAGGGTTCTTCCTCCACCATTAATACTGGCCGCCATGTATAGCCTATCTTGTGCTGAAAAATGGCGTTAAACCCTATAACAACAACAACAACAACAAGAAAAGGACATGGCACATGCATATCAGTTATGCACAATCATCTGTTTAGACACATGGGAATTGCTTCAGCAGCCAACCTGGCTCGTTGTGTATTGCTTGTACATGACTACATGGTTGTGTATATTTGACTGCATCAGTCATATGATAGGCTTCATCCTGACTTAAGTACATGGTTTGAATTGTGTGGGAGGGAAAAATTTCTATTTACATCAAAGTTTATTCCTTCATTCTGCTTCAGATTTACATATCAACAAAGTGTAGGAGTTTTAAGTGCAGATGAGTTGATGTAGGCAGTTTTGATTAAGAAGTTTGTCCCAGTTAATGTGCAAATTGTTTTTATTGTTTTTCATTCAGTATGTATATTGCTAACAAAGCTTGTGTGATGCTTGAATTTCAGAAAACGCTTTTATTGTGTAAACAAATAGAAACAAAGTTGTCACATTTCTTCCAGTCAGGGAAGCATTAAACATGCAAGTCTCACAGAGATATGCTTCTACATTTTATCAAATGATAAGAAATATCTATACTCCAAATTTGCAAGACAAAGTTACGCTGAATCCATGTTTTTACTTCATTTATGAACATTTATGATTTTCAGCTGCGAGAGATGGAGGCGGAGCTTGAGGATGAGAGGAAACAGAAGGCCATTGCCATTAACACCAGGAAAAAGACTGAGAGTGACATAAAAAATCTTGAGCAGCAGGTGGAGACTGCCAACAGAGTCAAGGAAGATGCAGTCAAACAACTTCGTAAGATTCAGGCACAGATGAAAGACTTTGGCCACGAGCTTGATGAAGCTAGGCAGGCCAAAGAGGAAATTGCAGCTGCATTCAAGGAGAATGAAAAGAAATTGAAGAACTTAGAGACAGAAGTTTTGAGACTGCAGGAGGAGTTGAGTGCAGCAGAAAGGGCCAGAAAAAATGCTGAAATGGAAAGAGATGAGCTCCAGGATGAAATCAATAGCAATACAACAGGAAAGTAAGTGAATAGAAAAACAGAGATACGTACAAGTCGACAGCAAAGGCCATTTTGAAAATTTTATTTCTACTCCTCCTTAATCACTAAAAGGCTTCTTATAATGTATAGTTGGTCCTAGATGATAATGGTGCCAAGCAGACATCCAATAAGGCCATCTCATTGGCCATCTTGAAAATTTTGTCACTACTTCTGTTGAATGAATGGACTTATCACCATCACTGAAAAACTTCTTATGATGTCTAGTTGGTCCTAAATGAAAATGGTGCCAGTCTGCAATGGTTCTCTTAAAAATTTTGTTATAGCTACTTTTCTGAGATGGCTAGTCACATTAACATTATGCACTGACCTTGAGATTTTTTATGGTGTCTAGTTGGACCTAAATGGAAATTGTGCTAATCTCATATCCAGTATGGCAACCATTGTGATCATCTTGAAAATCTTGTTATCGTTACTCCTCTAAAACTGAAAGTCATATTTATATGTGGTTTCCACCAGAACACTTTTTATGGTGTCTTGTTAGTCCTAAATGCAAATGGTGCCAATCTGAAATTGAATATATTCACCACAATAGATAATTTTAAACTTTTGTTATTATTGAAGAATATCAGAGATAGTTTGAACACTTGGCAGTTTAAAGAAAGAAATGGTCTTGTCTTGAATTCCAGGACATTATGTTCCTCTACTTGAGCATCATTCCCTTCAGGGGACTTCTGTTTTAAGTTATTGCTTTCTTATGTATATTGGCATGACACAATGACACAGTCTCTTTAACACAGTAATCCAGTAGATTTTGATTGATTGGCATGAAACTTTGCAAATATTATGATCATTGCATTTAGACAAATCACTTTATTCCTTCTATTCAAGAATTGTTGCCCATTTTGTCCTGCAGCTGAATGCAGTACAAGACAAAATCATGTGAACACTGACTTGCAGTTATTTTAATTTATTGCTGCCAGTAATCAAGGATATTTTAATGATGTATATAACAACAGATATTTGTGCTTCCTTCTTTTTTTTTCAAAATGTTGTTGCCTTTTTTGTCTGGATGCAGGGCCCAGGGTGGCCAAATGGTCTAAGGCACTTGCCTTTCCAGATACTGACATCTCACCTCTATCCATTTGGATTCATACCTCAGCTCAGCCTTTGTGGAAATGTGAGGAAGCTTTGCAGCCTCTCATGGGGTGGTGGTTCTTCATTGGGTTTTCTGGGGTCTTCTTCCATCGAATATGCTGTCAGCCATTGTATTGCCTATCCTCTGCTGGAAAAATGACCTTAAAGCACACAGAACCAATCCAAACCAAACCTTGATTGGAAGCATTGTTGGACAAAATTTTGCAGTTGCAGATTTTAGTGGATTGCAGTCCAGCACTGTATATATTATTATCAGAAGATATGCATGTTGACCAGTCACTGTACTGACATTATTTTCACAAGAGTTGTGCCTTTTTTTCTTGATTTGTCTCCCATCATGTGTTAGGTGCATTATGGTATTAGCCAGTATGATCACATATTTGTACCTGTTTGCATTATTAGACAGTATGATTATGTGGATTCAACAGTATAATAATGTCTTTGTACTTGAATGTGATTGTTGAGGCATAATGTTGGAAATCCTTGCTGGCTTTCATCATTTTAAGCATTCCTAATTCAACAGAAAATTAACATGGCAATTACTTTAGGATCCGTGTGAATGTCCATTCATCATTATATGCCCTCAGTTAAGGTCAGTGTTATAGTTTTTAAATATATCACTGTCCTACATGAAAAACCATTATGTTAACAGTATTATATGAAAAACCATCTTCTTTGAGAACATCATCATTTCAGGGTAAAAATGAATGATTAAGTAGGTTTGCCTAATTGGATGTCAACCAGTGTAATGTTAGGTACCGACAGGTCTGGAAAGACAATCTCTTACAAGTATTTTATTTAATGAATCAGGAAATGAACTTAATTGGGGTGGATAAAGAAACTACCTTGGCTAAGGGCTGTTCCAGTAAAACATATATCCCCCAGGGGACGGCACTTCAAAAAAACTTCTGTAGGAGGTTGTGTTTCAAACTGTTTTGATTCTGACAGTGGAAGGTTGATTAGGAAAATCTTCTGTTGTGGGTTGTGTTAACAAAATGAGAAATCACTGGTGGGGTTGTCAAAAAAAATCAAAACGAATATATATTTGAAATCACATCTAACCCCCTCCTAGCGATCTAATGTGAATGAAACATTGGGTCAGAAAATGATGCCAGTACACGCGAGTGCACCTAATTTGAACGAATTCACGTACTTTTAAAACAGTGATATGCGTTCCGCAAATTACGCCAATGTCGCAGATATAAAATGTGCTTTGCGCAGTATGCAATTTTTATTCCACTTTTAACTTTTAAAGTGCATTTCGCGACGTAATTCACATTGCCAGTAGCAGTATCACAGCGCTTGATGCAACATCCAGATTCAGGAAGGCAAATGTTAAAATAGCTGGATACTTCGGTTCGATATGAATGGCTAAATTTGATTGGTTGATTGGGCCCTGGAACAAGCATTTTATGGTAGTTTAAACCTTACTTTCATCATGGTAACTTGTTCAATCTAGTTATGCATATGCATTTAAGACAGCAGGATATGAAAGGGAGTTCTCAGCACAGAATAATATTTGTACACAGGAGGAGAATCATATTAAATTCAGAAACAATCAACAGATTAATGCTCATAGGGAACATCAGAGAATCCCCATACAACATAATTAAGTGTGTGTAGATCTCTAGTTGGTAGAACCACTATGGCAACAAAAGAATAACGAGACTAACTTCCATATCATGCAGTTGTATTACCAAATGAAGTACATGCTCTCTGTGTGCAAAAATTAAATGACATTAAACATAAGAAACTGACTGAAATGTGTAAACTCAAAACAAGATGGATACAATTTGTCCTGTTTGTGTTTGGTTATTCCTATGTACATTTTGAGGATGTTGATATTTTCTCAGACCTTTTGACACTTATTTCCAGGCCATCATTTGGTATTTGTATTACAGATTGGGTTACTATTATCTAGTACACAACATTGTGAAGCAGTGTCATTAACTAATGATGAAATTGGTGAAAAAATACTTGATGTCATTCTGATATATGGATTCTTTACTACACTACTAATCTGTTCATCCTGATTCTTTTTTACCATCTCCTTTAGTTTTACTGGTACCAATACTTTTAATAAAATTGTAACTTCTATTTTCTTACAATCTAAATATTTGTGATCATGTATGATTGTCAAAAGGTAAAATGTGCTTAGTTTTGTTGTAAAATCTAAAACTATTAATTAGCAAGGGACTAAATTAAAAAGTGGGTCAACTTCATGTATGCAAAAATTATTGCTATATTACAGAGTGTTGTTAGAAACAACAGAATAGTTGTACGAGATGTATTTTGTAAAGTTGTAGAACCAGCACTCATATTTTAACCACATATTCCATTTAAATAATGCTATTCATTATTTCTGCATATTCCTATCAGTTTTTCCCAAATGGTATTAATTTCCTGATCTGATGTTGTTTGTTTCTTGTGCAGTTTTTACACATCAAGAATTCTCAGTATCATTAAGAAACAATGTAATCTGCACCAAATTGAGTTGTTTGAGAAGAAATTCATTTTTTAATCCAAAAATCACTGAAGCTATGAGTTCGGGTATTAAAGTCTCACATTAAATAACATTTAAAGTAGCCATGATAGTAATTTAGGATGCAACTGTTCTAATTTTACCTTTGGTATATTCAAATCTTGAATGTGATGGAGGAACATGGCTCCAAAATAAACCTGTTCATTGACTATGAATATATATATATGAATATACAGTAGCCCCCCTCTTGAACGGCCCCCCTGACCAGCGGCCACCCGCACCTTACGGCCAGAATCCGATGGCAGAAACGTTTGTGTTCAAAAGTACCCCTCACGAAAGGCCATCCCGCTAACGCGACCAGCAGCCAGCATATTAGTGCAAAAATATAAAATTTACCCCTCACAAGGGCTGCATTTTATTTTGTAATATGTATCCAGAACCAGTTTTATTCATGACGTGTGTTAAGTAATTCGATTTCTGTTTCTCAATGTCAGGTTTTCGTTACTGAAAGAAGTGTTGACTAAAGTACATGTACCACTAAGGTTAATATTATATCATTTATGCCTCATGAGAAGCCAAATTTATTCCATAAAGCCGAGAAAGACTCAGATTTTAATCCATACAAAAAGGTAAGTACATGTAATCCGATTCGCCTTACTGCTGTTTTATCATGAGATGTCCGGTTTATTTACTCTGATAATTGTTAAGATTACAATTAATGAACAGTAGTAACAGCTGAGCAGTGGCGGTATTGATGTACAATACGCAAATCAGCAGGAAAATGGTTTGATAGCCTTTATGGCTTCCCTTAGTAAGATGTTGGAGCTTGTTCACTTTCATAATTAGTGGCTATTACTACTGACAATAATTCTCAAGATTACAAATCCTAATGGCTTCGAGGTGCTATTGTTCAGATAAATCCTCGTACATATCGAAGCCGTTTTGGCTTCTCTCAATGTAAAGAAATGTAAACACAAATAGGGAAACAGACTGTGACTAATGAATCACGTGACAAGATCGCTGCCTTTAAAAAACACATGGCATTTTGTTTAAATGCAGAAAAGTTGTTTTATCAGTCTTGTAGTTAGCAACACTGATGATTACAACCGGATGTAATTGTCAAGATCATAACAGGGTCGGCATAGTCGAAAAATAGATTTTTGCAGACACACACACACACAGAAATTAGCCTTAAACACAACAGGGTACCAGACAAAGACTGAAAAATCACGTGACAACACATTCCTTTACGAAGAAGGCATTTCATCCGCTCTGCAAAAGTTCTGTCTGCATAATTAAATCGCATACAGTTAGCAACATCCAAATAAATCATTACCAAACATTAACATGGCATCACGTAAATGGAGATGATTATGTTAGAATAAAGTCGGTTATTCTACTCAACGACATCGGGTGAGGTGGGGAGGGGTAACTTGCCAAACGATTTTAGGTAGAAAAGACTCGAATAAAACAATTTTATGTTGAAAAGACACAAATAAGCAACATCGTAACCGATAAGGAGGTTATTCAGCAGCAGTGGGAAAATGGATCAAATGGAAAGAGAATTATGTATGTACCAAGATTTAAATGATGTTTTTAAATGGTTTTGCAATGTGCATGACAACAACACCCACTCGCATATCACACTTACGCCAAGAATATGAACTATTAATGCATATTCAGTTGAAATAAGTCTATTATTATAACAAGAAGAACCTTTTAATAATTAATGTTACTTTTAAACAAAGATATTAAATGCTTTGAAGAATGTAGCTTTCTTACTGCGTACATTACATATACTTCTCACAAAAAATTTATTCCCCCTCTGGAAAGGCCACCCATCTTATAAGGCCACTTTCCCGGTGCAGAAGGGGTGGCCGTATAAGAGGGGGACTACTGTATATATGAAGTATATAATCCGAGTCCAACTGAATTTTTGGAAAAAGTTTAATTCTTTTGACAACATCGTAATTAGCTGTCAAATATGGAGTAAACCTATGGTCTTTCTGCCATCCCAACCAAGACCCCACCACAACCATGTGACCATGCCCAATGACATCACAGTAATAATCGCTATACAACTAGAGATGACATCTCTTTGAGTATTTTGATCTCAGTAGAGGCTTAACAGAGTGGAACAGTAAGAAAGAGTGACAGATATTTAAGTGTTAGGGAGATATTTAACAATGGCTATTCCTCCCGCCACCACTTCCTCATTGGAGATCACACACACACAAAACTTAAATTAAATCCTGAAATCCTGGCAGCATCCCTGCAGGGGAGATAACTTGACCATTTTATTTGATTTTATTGTTCTCTGGTTATACCATGGTATTTCTGTTACTTGAACATTATCTTACAGTGTGTCCAGTCAGCATGGTCGAGAAAAGCATACAACCATCAGTGTATCCCCTAGGGGTGAAAGACTGAGAGTCAAAATTCCCCTTGGTGTTAGAATTGGGGGTCAGACTGTGTAAAAAAAAACAAACTTAGGTATCAAAGCTGGGAGTCAAATTAAAATTTTGGGGGTCCCTGAAGCCCGACTGAGGGTAAAGGGAAACACTGAACCATTGAGAGTTGTTGAAGAACTCACATTACTACAGATATGAAAGAACGAGAACCATACTATAAATCAGTGAAGATAAAATAGAGTATGCATGGTTTGACTGTCCCTGATTGGTTGATAATGAAAGTAAGATTTTATTAAAAAGAATCTTTCGAGAGCTTGTCCTACTTGTAACTGAAAAAATTCAGGGACATTGTTTTATTAACATAATTTCCGTCCCTTTACAGACCTGAGTTTGGAAGACTTGTTACTGAAATCAGCACCTGACTCCTTGGTGTAGTATTGAAAGCACACATTTCAAATTTGTGTAGATCCAGAAAATGGTGCAGCTGTTATGGTTTTCTTTTCACAAAAGCTGTCATCATAGATGTGTCTGTACTGATACAAATTTGATCATGAGCACTTGAAATTTTAAGTTATTGAATTTTAATATCATGGTGTTTGCACAGGTTTACAGTGGGAACTGAATTAGTACAGCGAGTCTTGAACTCTTGAGTTTTATGCAGAAACATGGAATTCAAGCAGAATAAATCCAGAAATGTAGAGGTTTTCTATCTTGGATTTAGTCTCCTCATTGCATTTCACATTGATATGCATAGTCACAAACAATTAGCATAGTAGTAGGAAAAGTACGTGGCAAATTTAGACACATATCATAAACATGACAAACAGTATGTGGGGGGACAAGATCATAAGAACAGGCTGGAATGGAGAAGTATAAAAACAACAGTAATGAGTAGAAGTGTGCCTCTTTCTTGATGTGTGCAACATTATTTTCTCAGCTTCAGTAAGAAATTACATCAAAGGGAAGACAATAAAGGATGTACAGTTAACTAAACCACGTGAATTTAGCTACTCAAATCGATTTTAACCTTCTGGTTATATCTGTTCTGGTCTGTTTTCTGTCCATTCTAGTGATTCTGCCCACTGAATCAGTATGGTTGGAAAAGAATTTGGAAAATTTAAAGATTAAAAAATCTTTTGTCAGATTATGATTATACACTGTACTTTCTGCCTGAGAAGTAAATAATTTCATTTCTTGGTTTGTTGATTCTGGTTGTTGCTCAGTTCAAATGCATCATTGAAAAACACTGATTCATTCTCATACTTTGTCACAAATATTTATTACAGATGCACATCTCCAGATTTCGGTGAATATAGCTTGAATAAGTTATAACAGTTCTGGCTGGAACAATGGACATTGTTAGAGAAACTTTAAGTAAGCTAAAATGAAAACTTTTTGGCAATGTGTGATGCAGGATTGCTCAAGACTTCTCCATCTCATGTGCTCACCATGAAAAATCCATTTGCACCACCTGATGATGACTTTTAGGTAACTGTCAGAAAGGCGTAATTGACAATATTCAAAGGTCTACAAAAATTACTGGAGTCAGAATTTGTACCTTTGCTGCTGTTGCCACAGTTGATTAGTTGGTTGATTTACTTTGGTTTGGTTTTGTTTTTTTGGGGGGTGGGGTGGTTAACAGTGTATTAGGTGGAGGAAGAACCCCGAAAGACCACCAACCCAAATTGGTTGATCTGTGACAAAAACTCACTCTGTGGGATGTGCAAGTGATCTGTAAAAGCAAGCACCTTAGTACACTAGGGCACGTGGAGCCTCTGTTGATTTGATGTTTATCTCCAACAGCCAAAGTCATTTAAACATGAGATCTCAGGTTTCGGTAGATCATTATGGCCTTTACACCATTTTCAGATGAAGAGAATATATATATGGCAGCCAGTTTTACTGCTGAAGAAAATCCAAGTGCTTTTGAAACACCAAACACCACTTATGTAGAACCACTGACCTTCCACAAGTAACTGGCAACATTCTCATTTACACATTGGAGGCAAGTAATCACATGACAAGCATCTTGTTCTACTCTGCCATGGAAGCCCCTCAGATCTGTATCACAAGACAAGCATCTTATACTCTGCCATGAAAGCCCCTCGGACCATAGATATAAGTCTCATATGAGAGACTAAAAGTGGGAGATAGAACCTGTGACAACTGGATTACAAGTGCAGAATGTTACTGATAGGCCATCAGTGATGATGATGATGCTGTTGACAGTACAGTTAACGACATTGATTTTACGAGTACTCTGGGAAAAAAGATTCCTTGACTTTCATCCATTTTTAAAAATCTAATTTATGATATAAAAATGTTTGACTTTCTATATTTCTGTTTTTTTAACTTTATATTAGTCTTGCAACAAGGCATAAAAATAAGACGTTGGTAACTGAAATGTGTTCTTACAAGAAATGATATAGTGTAAAAGTAGGCAGAAATAATGCGATATCACTTTCACAGGCATTAATGATTTTTTTCTGACAAATCATGTATTATAAGTTTACCAAAACATTTATTGAAAAAAATAATAACAAGGGAATCATAGCATCTGACCACACATTTAAAGCAATACAAGATTTAACTACTTTTCTAATAAAAAGCAGCATGCCTGAGAACAAAGAAAAATAGCAAAACATAGTGATCACTTCAGCAAACACAGTTTAGTAAGGATACAAATTCATGATTTCTTTATTAGAATAGAAATTCCTAATATAAAATATATATTCATGGACATTAAATTAGTAGGTATTAAGGGACTGATCAATGATATCTACAAATAATAAGCCACCGAGAAAATTTGTGATTTCACATTATCAGAGACATACATAGATGACAGACAAACAAACAAAAGGACAAAAGGTTGATTATAATGAATGAATACAAATAAAAATATGCAGTAGATTACCTCCAGCCAGCTGTCATTTAAATCGCTTCTGTCCCCAAACCAATATTAAAATTGGTTCTACCACCCACTATCCCATAGCCAGAAATTAAGTAAAAACAATATGCTTCTGTAGGGGGCAGTGTTTTTCGATTAAAACATATCTGATGGTGGATCTTAATTTTTTTAAATTGCTTCTGTTGTGGGTTGGTTGAATTTGAAAGTGCCTTCCCCCCCTGGTGGTATATGTTTTACTGGAACAGCCCAAATGATAAATTGACCTTATATCAGAATAGTCATAATTGTCAAGTCCAACTAAGAAATCTAGTCTGCATGCACTGAATGAGATACTTTATTCAGATGATGGCTACCATAGTCAACTTGTTACATCACTATACAGTTCCTATTTTCTTGTTTTTCAGGTCAGCACTGTTGGAGGAGAAACGTCGTCTAGAGGCAAGGATCAGTCAGCTGGAGGATGAACTGGAGGATGAGCAGTCCAACACTGAGGCACTCTCTGACAAGGCTCGCAAAGCACAGATGCAGGTACAGATGCAGAATACATTTGTATTCTTGACATTTTAGCTTATCTGTCTTTGAGAGCTTATGGTATGGCCCTTTGCCATGCATCCTCCATCTGTTGTCATTTGTTTGTCAACAATTGCTATAGTTCACACAGTCTTGAAAAGTGCTTGAATTTTCATAGTTACCATTAAAAATTCTTGAATTTAAGGTCAGCTCCAAAAAGTATTCAAAAATGTTCTTGAAAATAATCAGTAGTCCTTGAATTTTGCACAGCTCTAAAACACATTTCATTGTGGAAAAAATTAGTTACTGATAAAAATATCAAGAAAGAAAGAGATCCATTTTTTAAAACAAGTCAGAAACTAGATCTTCCTGGAATTGTTTTTCTGTCATTGGGACATTTACATGTTCAGTAAGACTTTTGCGTGCTGTACATGGGTAAGCGGTTAAGCAGTAAATCAAAAACTGTTTTTGTTGTGTGTATCAAAAGAAGATTGACAATTAGATCAATTTGGTGAAAGTGCCTAGTGGTCCCATGGCAAGAGTGAAAGCACAAAAAGAATTGGATGATGCTAATAAGAATAACAATAATAACAACTTGTGTAAAACAGTGATCAGTTTTATTAAGTCTTCCAGAGGAGAGAATTGTAATGAATGCAATTTTCATCTTGCAACCGTCATTCTGCATTACCCAAACCAAAACCACAAGCTCTTTGTGCAAGCTTGAGACAGTTTTGTGCAAACTATTATCATGCTAGCTAGTATTTGGAACCTTGTGCAAATGACATAAAAGAAATATTGCAAGCTTACAGAGAATTGCTGCAAGATTGTACAGTCCTTATTAGTGTAATGTACAAGCTTTTGGAAGCCTAAGTTATGTAATGAACAAGCTTGCACAGCCAATAATCACGAAGAAAACAAGCTTTTGCAGCCTATCAAATTCAGCACAAGCTTATGCAAGGTGCATTGCTTTAAAACTATTGCATGCAAAAATGACCTTACAGACCATTCAAGAATACTCTTCATGATAATAACATTGTTGCCGTTAAATTAGAAGAAAGGTTGTATATATAAAGTAAATATTGAATGGAATGAAATTCAGCTACTCCTGAAAAAGATTTATTTACAAAAAAAACTTTTGAAACAACCTTCTTTCAAGTATAAGGTTTTTAAAACTTCTTATATAAAATTATGTTACTTGTTCTCAGTATTGTATGGTGAAAAGCATGTGTCAGCAAATTTGCATCAGATACTGCATTTACCAGACGCTGTAAAACAGCTTGGACCATTATGGGTGTATTCATGTTTTGCATTTGAAAGCATGAATGGTATAATTAAAAAATTGGCTACCTTTGTGCACACAAGATTCAGACATGATATCACTCCTTTTAGTCTCTTGCATTTTAACATGCAGATTAGGTAGAACTCGCATGAGCAATAGCATCTAACAAAATCTGAAATTGCAAAGTGTCTGCATGATCAAACTGTTTATAGAATTTTTTAAAAATGGCATCCAGCTAGCGATGCATGTTTAAGACGAAAGGGAAAATAAGCTTCTAAAAAACTGTTAATAATCTATACAGAAGAATAAAAAGGAGTATTCAGATTCTTGTGAATAAAAGCTGGAAAGGACACAATTACGTTTATTGGACATCACATGCCAATTTGAGTATGTCTCTTGGCAGGAGATACGGTTACCGTCGTCATGTGAAATGGAAAAAGAATTCTGTCGAGTTCAGAGCTAGCAACAAGAACAAGCCATTGAGTTGCATAGGGTTTGGAACTAAAGTTTGTGCAACTGTGCTAGTGGTAAATAAAGTCTATGTGTACTTTACAACTTTTCAGTTGAACCTGATGTTTATCGTCGCTGCGTTGAACTTATACTTACGTTTTCCAGCTTTACAATAGCAGTTATTGATATTTTGTTACACCTTACTGAAAACTAGTCAATCTTATGGAGAAAAATCAACTGCCTTACTGAGACAGACTGGTCAGGGTTGGCAGGTCTGTTGATACCTTAAGACCTTTTGAAATAGACACACTGCCATCTTCTTGAAATAAAAAATTAAAAATTAGATGCAGTGACCTCTGAATTTGTCTTAAAGTTAACTGCACAAAGGCAATTGATGATATGCAAGGAAAAATAAGTCCCAGAGAAAAAAAAAGAAATGAGATTAAAAAGCTTGCATTTAAATATATCAAAGGAGATGATTTTGTAATTTTGCGTCACATAAAAATTGAGATGACAGCTTGGCAGATCATTATTATTTATTGCTGCGCCTGCCAAACTGCAATTCTTGATTACAATGTTGTCAGTTGTCAGCAATAGGTTATTTGCTAATTCATTAACCTATTGTTGATAAATGAGCATCAAGAACTGCAGTTTGGCAGGCACAGAAGTAAAGTTGTCATCTCAATGTTTATGTAGAGCAAGATAACAAAATCGTATAAATTGACTTCTTAAATCTTAATGCATGAAGCGACTGCCAAATTGCAGTCTGGTAAACCTGCAAAATGCAACAATCTTGATTTTACTCGCCAACATTAATAACTCCATAATTTTAAATTATATCGGGGGTTGCGTGATGATTTGCTGTACATGTATTGGTACTGTTGGCCATGAGCTTCCCAAATAAATGAGCTAAATTTTGACAGATCAGTGTGGAAAATGGAGCCTGCTTGAAAGCAAGTCTGCTGTGGTAGTTCTGTTATGTGCATATTTGGAAATTCATAGACCAGAAACATGGGAAGTAATCATTGAGATCTTGATGCCAAATTTGGTCTCTGTCATTGAAAACCACATTTCATCTTGCATGATTTTATTATTTGATATATTTTTTTGAAAAGCAAAATTCAAGAAGCTTAATTCTTTGTGGAATGCTGGCAGAATGGGATCTCTCTATCTCTCTCTCTCTCAAAGAAAACAATTTAAATTTTTTTTATTTAGTATGAAAGAACTGCCAATTATTTTTTCCTTCTGGCAGCAGATAATAATAATAATAATAATAATAATCCCAATCATCATAATGATACTGTTTCACACTATTCACAACAACACTTACAGTAATAACAACAGGGACAGGTATAGCATGCCTGATAATAAGAAGCAAAAGATTCAAAACAGTGGAACTTTATAAATCATTGGGTAACAGCTTTAGATATGCATGTGCTTGTATGCACATAAATTAAAGGAAGGAACTGCAAGGAATGATGTTACACAAACAGAAAAATGAATACTTCTATTATTTATTTATTATTGCCACTTCGCATTGCATGTATAGAAAGATAAAGTGCATTTAGAGTGATCACTTCGATACCTGCAGCAGCCTATAAACAGATTGGTAGAAATGTGTATGGCCAGAGTTGACATGCAGTATCTAAGGATGGAAAAAAATTCATCATATATAATATTTACAGATTTAAAACCACACAGAAAACCACCGATATATGCATCCGATATTGATCCATATATTACAGCTAGAGTCCCATGCCAGTAACACTTTATAACACCCAAATCAGTGACACTATTTGAATTATTTGGGACACATAACTATATTATTGTTGCCAGTAATTTATTATTGAGAAGCTACATTCATGCCAGAAAATTTAGAAATTTTATTACTTAGTATTAGTCTTTAGCCATTTTATAGAATTAAGTTACCTCTATTTCAAGTGGTTGTAATTTGTGCAATTTCTATGTTAAAACTAGTAATCACATAGTAAAACTTTTACTAACATAAAGTAAAAAAAATACCAGGTAATTCCTTTTATTTTTTCAAGTAATCTATTTCAGGTACAACATTTAAGTAATTCATGGTAAAATTAATTAATTCCATTACTTAGTAATAGTCTTAAAGTAATATATTTTATTAAAATAAGTAATATATATACACAGGCATTTTACCATATTCCAACATTACAGTTTTAAGTACAATTAGAAATGTTGTATAGATAAAAACCAGGCACATGTTTTAATCCTTTTCTCTTGGAAAAGCAATCAGAACTGGACAATGTATCAAGACCTGCCAACCCATGCAGTTTTGCATTTAGTCTTAAGGAAATTATCCTTAAAATACAGACTTAAGGAATAGAATTACAGAAATACAATTGCAGAATATCCAGATTTGTCTGTGTTCTGTTTGATTTGGATCTGGGTTTCATTATTAGAATCACTTGAGTTGGTCATGGAACCAGGCAAACTTTACAAGAGCACCAAAGATGCTTTAAACTGCATGTGCTTGGTGATGCAAAACGTCGGTGTGATCAAGCTGCTGCTTATTAGAATTTTATAAAAGTGGCATTCAGCAAGCGATGCATTTTCAGCATGTAAGGGACAATAATCCTCTTTAAAAGTTCTGATAATACAGAAGAATCAAAAGGAATATTCAGATTCTTGAAAAAAAAGCAGGAAGGGCAATATTTATGTTTATTGGACAACTTGTTTTGATTTGAGTCTGTCTTGTGTAGGAAAGGCGATTGCCAACTCCACATGAAATTTATTATTGACTGCATCAGGTTGAGAGATATCAAGAAGTCTTTGAGCTCCATCGAGTTAGTGAAACTATACTGGAGATAATTAAGATCCAAGTAAACTGTACAAACTTTTTACCATTACTGCATCAGTCTTCAATTACACTTATGGACTTTTATATGCATGTCTTCCAGCTTGACAACAGCAGTATGATATTTGTTACTCCTTACTGAAAATTGGTCTGACTTAGGAAATAAATTTGACTGCCTTACTTCACATTACCGGAGACTGGTCTAACTTGGGAAATAAATTTGACTGCCTTACTTCACATTACTGAAGACTGGCCTAACTTAGGAAATAAATTTGATTGCCTTATTTCACATTACTGAAGACTGGTCTAACTTAGGAAATAAATTTGACTGCCTTACTTCACATTACTGAAAGACTGGTCTAACTTAGGAAATAAATTTGACTGCCTTACTTCACATTACTGAAAGACTGGTCTAACTTAGGGGGGAAAAAAAATGACTGCGTTACTGAGAAGGTCTTGTTAGAAGTTGGCAGGTCTGAATGTATCTTTAAGTAATATTTAAAAGGAACTTTTGAAGTGCCTTCAAACAGAACATCAAAGTGCCATTAGAAATCCTTTAGAACATATTGTCATTTAATCAATTAGTGATTTGAGTTATTTCTAATGACTCGAGAGATTTGTTACTTCTGCAGGTTTAAATTGCATTATCAAAAGTACAGTTTTTATTTTTAGGTAATTAGCAACTTCTGATTGTAACAAAAGTAAAGTATCTCCACTGCTAGTTTGTATGGAGCAAATAAGTATACATTATATATACTTTTATCTTGATCGAGTCTGTTAGGGTTCTTTCAATATCCACTTTCATATGATGGAGACAAACCCAAGCGATATCTTCATGTCTCTTCTTACTTTGAGATACTATGTTTTGGGTAGTTTACAAGCCATTTATGCCAATATCTTATGAGTACTAGATAAATAATCTTTACAGTCTTCACAATGGCACTGTACTCTTTTTCTTTTTTCCAGATGTGGTTATATGAAATTACCTAAGTAACTGAAAAGGGACATGGTAACAGCATTAACCCTTAGTTTTTAATAAACATCACTACCAAGATTCTTAATTACCAAGGGTATACACTTGAAATCAGCACCCATATTGTCTGTATTTTTACCTGCCTGTTATAATAATGCTCAACGAAGATGTGAGAGAGTCAGTGGCTCATTACTGACAAATATGACATAACAGGAATATTTTGACCGAAGGTTCACTTTAATTATTACAGAAAAGGATCTTGATGAGCCCTGCAAATATGTCTGCAGAGACGTTCAGTCTCTACAAAGATCGGACACTTTGTGTGTCCTATCTTGACTTATAGGGCTTCTATGTTGACTTAAAGGCAGCGAGCTTGAAGCGTTTTCTGCATGACATGAGTGATATTAAGAAGCAGAACTTAAAATTTTTTGAATTTATGTCTCCATCATTGCCAAAAAATGGTAACAGTTGATCACATGTCTACAAGGTCCACTGCTAAATGGGCACTCTATTACTCAGCTGCTAGTTCTTCTGAATGGCATTACAGAAACCCATTAGGGTTTTAGAAACCAAAAATCAGGAACTATAATTAAAGAAATGCAAACTTTTGAAATTTGGAAGATAAAAACTTGTATAAGCCTAAAAATTACCAACACTATAGAGAGACACTTCAAAACACTTGTGTCAAAACTGTCATTTGAGATCCAACATAATAAAAATAAATATATCAGTGACATGTCGTGACTGTTAATGTGTTAGGAGCTTGCAGAGTGTAAAAAGGAACTTCAAAAATTGGCATAACAAAAACAAAAAATCTAGAGCAAAATAAATGGACTCGAAACTGAAATCAGTATTAAGAAGATCTCAGGTGAAGTCTACACAATACTTATGAGGCAAAAATTAAGTCCAACTTCACTAAAATCAGGAAAGTAACGAGGTATGCAGGGTCGCCATGCTACCAGGAAATCAGGAAAAAGTCGAGAGAAATGATAATTTTTTTCCCGACTGTGAAAAGTCCTTGAATTTCGCAAATATTGATGAAAGTTGGGGAAAAACCTGGGAATTTTCTGCCACCACGTGATGCCTGAAACAACCACCTAATTGAGTTGTAACTAAACTGATCATGAGCTAAATTTATCAAGTTCTAACCAGTATATTCAGAGTGTGCAGTATGGATCATTTGGGTGCTTGCAGTAAACATATATGCTGAGTCAGTCCAAACGCTCATTGGATTAGATTCGTCTAGCAGACTTTTATTTTCAAAGTCGGTTCAATATCCTTATCTTTCCTGACATGGAAGGTATGAAAACCAGCCTAGCATCACAAGAGGCCAACATGGTGGTGGCAAAGTGTAGCCACTTACTGAATGGCCTAGCAAACTTTAAATGTTGTTAGATCTTGTGATACATGCATGAAATCGATATGAAAAATTTTCTCCGAAATTGTGAATATTAAAATCGTTATGTCTTTAATCTACTGAAAAACGAGATAAAACTACAGCATCGATGAAATGTGACCTGGTACTCATGATTCACATTGCTAGTCACATGAGTACAAACACAAATCTAACAACTCATATTTTCAAATGTTGTAGAGGAAAAAAAAGAAAAAAAATATTGAATGAAAGTCATATACAGGTTGTAATAAAAATACAAAAATGAAAGAACACAAAATTTTCCATATTTATACATTCCGAGAACAACTTCTGGAGTTTTGTTGTATCAGGTGACAACCACGTTGACATGTGCTCTCTACTTGATAAATCAGACTGGCCAGATTGCTGGTTTTTACAAAAAGTATCAGACTTTCATTTAATATAATTGACTTTCTGTACAACAACACTAAAAAGAAGTTTGTTGTTGATATCACATGACTATTGGACTTCCGATGTCGTCGTTTGAGATTTGTGAAGTTATGTGACTAGTAATGCAAATGGCGAGTACCAGGTCAGGTTTCATCTGTGCCGTTGTTTCGTCTAGTCTGTCAGCAGAGTAAAGACAGAACAATTTCATGCAGATATAAGTCGACATAAGTTAAATTTTCTAGGCACGATGATGGAAAATTCCAAATTTTCTATATGAAATTGCAGTGACCCCACACCCCAACCTAAATGTCCAAATATGAAAAATGGGGTGGGAATATTTGGAAGAAACCCGATTAGAAAACGGACTGCTATTCGTTTTAAGCCAAATTTGTAGTCAAAGGTGTTGAATCATAGAGCTGAATTGAGAAATTGTTGTCCCTTGTATTATATATTGACAGAAGATATGAGCCCCTGTATCAATACGGGTTTGGGGACTGGTTTAACCAATTACAAGAAGACAAGTTGATTTTACAGAAAATTCAGTCCTTGTTTATACAACAGTATATAATTTTGAAGGTCTTTTTGTCAAAATTTAAATCAACCCTTTTGAAAATGTTTTTTAAATGATGGATTTTTAACCAGATTGTCTTGAGGAGATTAGGTTGTTTGAAAAATCTTGTTTGGGATTTTATTGGCACAGGTAAATTCCGAGTTAAACTCTTTTCATTAGAAGACAAGATTTCTAATTATCTGTGTTTATTGTTTGTTTGTTTTTATATACTGTAATAGGAAATGTTTACTTTCTATAAGATGCATATATATATATATATATATATATATATATATATATATAGCTATAGAATTAAAGGTTTGAAAGGAAACAAAACTAATTTGTGTTCATTATGTTGTTCCCACTTAGCAACATAATGCAGGTCAGCAAAGTAAAGTTAGAATTTTTATTGTGTACAATGAAATGACTTTACATGCCAATCTAAAGGAATATAATCAGACTTGTTTTGTGTGATACATTTTGTGGTATGATCATCATTTCCGACTTGGATGTTTTGGAGAGTCTTGAAAGAGAAACATCTTTATAATTAGAAAATGCATCTTTTATAATCTAAAATGTTCCTTAATTCCATTCAGTAATGGTCGTATGTGAACCTTGAAAAAATTAATTCCATCCAGGTAAAACCCTGGAAATGACCTGGAAATTTATCTTTAGAAAAGCTTGGGAACCATGGGTATGTGAATGCAGATACTGCTATTCTTCCCATTTATTATGCTGGTAAAGTTCCTAATAACAGAGTATGAGAGCATGATATTTCTAGTGATAACTGGACCTTGTGAACAAAAGCTTGGTTAAAGATACTGACCACCAAAACGTCTGTTCAACAATGGGAGTGGCATGGTGTTAGATTTTCAGCACTGTCATTTGTGTCAGGCACATTGTTAAGGATATCTATATTTTTTGTAACTCTTGATACAATACTGTCTTTGTTATGTGTAATTTTTGTTCATGACCATAAATTGTAATATCTATAATCAAGATATTACATAGGTAATGTTTGTATGCCAGTATAAAATTCTTTTATGGATATTAAGAGACTAGAGTATGTAGGATCTATAGATAGGTGTTTATGATCATTAATAATAAAATTAATAACAATAAACTGGTTTACTAGTTTAGGGTTGTTTCCCATTGGATAGGGCAATCAGGTGGTTTCTTAGAAAAATTAAGTTATTCTTATGGGTGGGCTAGTCTGTTGGGTTCTTTTACAGTGTGGGATATTTGCGAAGTGTCATGTAGTGAGTAGGTGCAAAATAATTTTTTGCCCCTTAAGCTTGTATATAAGTTGGTAAGATAGGACAATTATTTCATTCTTATTCCTATGTACTTATTGTAACATCAGTCTACAGATGTATTTAATGTTGTGATTACATATTATCTGAGAGCAGACATTTGTTTGGATTATTCACTGGAATTACGATGTGTTCATTGGACTAAAATAATATTATGGGACTATTGTGTATTAATCTAAGCAGTTCTGGTCATTGTAGGGTGACCATATTATCCATCATAAAAAAGAGGACATTTTCCAATATTTTATCATAAAAAAGAGGACAAAGAGGACACTTCAAAACAAAATGGGGGACAGAAAGTGGATGAGTTTATTTATATTAATGAATTATTGGAAAGTCTCACAATAAAAATACTAGAAATTGTTGATAAATAAAAGAAAAAAAACTAAATTTTCCTTTTAATATTAAGTAGTTTAATGACACCATAAAGCCAATTTCAACATATTAATCAGTAGGTTCATCTTGATTTTGTGCCCATTGATATTTTTCTAAAGATAGCATCTTCAGTAAAGGTAAATTTGTTAGATAGGCATGGAATTCAGGGCATGAAATTCCTTTGAAGTTACACTGCAGAAGCAGAATGCTTTTAATAAAATCTGCAGTGAACTTTTTTCTCTCCATCATCCATTGACTTTGCATTAACGAAAAATGTCTCTTGACATTTGCATTGTGACCAGGAAATGCAAAAAAAATATGCAGCCTTTAGGAATTCTGAATGACATTCAGTATTTCTCGACTGTTCAGGACAAGCCTAAGTAGAATTATAACCTGGCACTATCAAGATAGAAATAAACGTAGTTGTCAGATCTTAATGTATGTAATTGGAGGCCATGTGGACAAAGTTGGCTCATTATTACTGATGTTATGATTGCAAGTTTTAACAGCTGAAATTTCATTCCAAAAATCTTGTAACAAAAATTGCCAATCTCAATATTTTGTCGCCAGTCAGGGAAAAGATCGCAATTTACGACATTAGCAATATGAATATGATAATGAGAAGCTGCAGAACTTGCAGCATTAATGATATTCTCATTGATGTTGCTCTTAGTTATATATATTCAAGTCCAGGAAACATGCCACTAGAAATTATAATCATGAGAAAGAGAAACAATCATAATGTCAACATAATGCCAACTTGAATTTGAATGAAAATTTTTCCCCATGGCTGCTGTCACATGCCTATTCAACCAATCGCATAAAAAGCCAGATGATTTGACATTTTAAAAAAATTTGTCCGAACACCCAATCTAGAAACAAAAGTGAGAACAGATCTGGCTAAATCTGGACATATAGTTACCTAGGACAGTGCCATTTTGATACATCAGGACTTCTAGTAGACCAGTACATTAAACGATTTGAAACTAATTAGGAATGTTTACTTCCTTAAGTCATGAACAGAACCTTTTGGAATTATTTTGATTTAATTCATAATACTTAAAGTTCCTCTTAAATTTTTATTTTATAACTTTGAAAATGAAATTATTTAAAGTTTACAAAACTTTTTGGTTTTGCTTCTTTCTGTTACTTAGGTTATGACCATAGAGTCATAACAACATTGAATACAGATGATACACAGAAAAATGGAAATTTTGCATTTTTACTATACTCAGTATGTCAGCAAAAGACTGTGTGGTATCCATATGGTTTTCAATCATATACATTTCATTTATATATCCATTGTTCTGTTCTGGCTAGTTCATCATGCACAACTATCAAAACAAGCATAGCAACAATGATGAATGATCTACCCATATGTCCACTACCTAAAATTCCACTGCTTCCACTACCACTTCAAGTGATCCACCTCTACCCACATGTCCACCACCAAATATTCCACTGCTTCCACCTACCACTTCACGTGATCCACCTCTACCCACATGTCCACCACCAGAAAATCCACCACTTCCACCTACCACTTCAGAGTGAATTTTTTTAATTATTTGCTTATTTTATTCATTTAATTTTCTTGTGTTTTTTATTCAGCAGATAAATATTGTCCCCCAAAAGAAAATTATTTTACTGTTTAAAATCCAGTGACATTGATGTTTTTTGAAAATGAATAACTTTTTCATGTGCAGAATTTATGCAAAATGATGGACAAGTTTTCAGTTTTCAGAGCACTTGCAGATTTGCTATTTATTACAAATACATTGAACGATTATGCATTTTCTCTCTCTCAAATGAACAAATGCAGCTTTTGGATAGTGAAGATAATTCTCTCTCACTCTGTCTCTCTTTGTCTCACACATAACAAAACAAGGTTCTCGACACTCATAGACATAAGGCAGTGATGTTATCAATAGGAAGATTTCATTGGCTACTGGCACATGCTGTATGACAGCTTGTTACTTGCAAAGGGGGGGGGAACATCAGTAACAATTCATAGCAGTAAGTGGCAACTGGGTCAGTTGGACAATGCAGTCAAAATATTTGTAATTGGCTGAGCTTGTTATTGCTCCAGACAATGTATTTTTTATTGGATTTTGGTTAGTCTTGATGACTGTGCTTTCATCCAGATGTTGGTTAAATATGATTATGAGTGAGACCTTTGCATATTAATGATGTTAACTTTGGAAAGAATTTGTATCAGACTGTATTTTAATTAAAGGTAAAATTGATGTGATATAAGTTTGGGGGATAGTTTACATAGTTTTTTTTTTTTCTTGTTTGTTTTGACATAGATTTCATTGTTAAAATACTACTTAAGCCAGCATAATTAAATGGTTAGTTGTTAAGTTATGTAAGGTAGGTGAATGAGATCAGACCCACATGGGTATCTTGTTTTTTTAAACCCCACCAAAAATTTGGACAGGACATCAAGTTTACCCATGTCCATTCAACAGACCATTGTGTAAAGTTCTTCATTTATGTAAGTTTTCAGGCAATGTGGTTAAAGTGGTTTAAAATTAAATATTAGGTTCAGAATATACTTTTGACCATTTTGTAACTTGATTAGTATGGCACAGGGGAGTCAGCAAAGAGATGGAGAAACTTGGGAAGTATAGCAGACTGGCAGTATCTTTTTGTAATGAATGGTTCTGGGTTGATTAGAATGGTTCACTGTTACAAGGTTTTATTGTGAAGCATTTCATATGCACATGTTTGAGGAATCCAAGCTAGTGTTTATCAAAATTATGGATTTCAAATTGCAAGGTTCATTATAGCACAAGAGGGACTTCATTACTTGTGGTGCAGTGACAATGCCTCCAATAAATTGTACATAATAAATATATGTATAATATGTCTTTAAAGATAGAGTGTTCAGGTTTCTGCCAAGAGATAACAAGTGCCAACCAGCATGAGTAGGTATGACACCCTGCTAAAAGGGTCACACACAAAAACAACTGGATTAAGAAACACTAGCTATTCTATTCTGGTCTTTTGACTGTTGTTCCTTAATTCACTTTTGTTCTATTTATACAACAGGTGGAGCAACTTACAGCTGATCTGAATTCTGAGAGATCTGTGTCACAAAAACTGGACAATCAACGCATTACGCTGGAGCGACAGAACAAAGAGATTCGGGATAAATTGAATGAACTAGAGAACCAGATCAGAACAAGAGCAAAAGCCACAATTGCTGCACTAGAGGGCAAGGTGGCCAACCTGGAGGAGCAATTAGATTTGGAGACCAAGTATGATGATACATTTCTTACCATCTTAATTAGTCATATAAATAGGCAAGACATGGCTGTTCTAAGACCTTCTTAGTTTACGAAACGTCTCAATCCATAGGTATAACTTTCCCTGCTGGTGATTAAATCTCTGCTGTCAGCATTTCGATTTTATGTAAAATATTTAAATCTTTTGATAATAATACACAGGAAGGCTGTATCAAATAGTCAGCAAGATCTTATATTCTGCTGAATCCATCCTTTGTTTCAGTTTGCACATCATAATAGCATTTCAGCTTTAATTAAAGAACTAAATTATACTACTTAACCTAGAAAGCAAAGTAATTGGCAATTATATTTTTTTAAATCATATGTACAAATATAAAATCCTGCAACCAATATTTGTTTAAGGGTTGTCCAAACCAAAGGAAGGATATATCACCCAATTCCCTTTTCCTGACCCTGCAGTCCAATTAGCAACACATTTAACTTGGAATTCATGGGTTCGAATATCTGGATGCATGCTCATTACGCAAAATCAGCCTTTATTATCATTTAGGTTTCAATGTTTCAGACATCATGGCATAGTTGCAGCAAGATTTGAACATTTTACATGTGCTGATTGCCTGTTGTAAATGTAGCATCAGCTTTTAAAAATTCTTCTCTTTGTGTTATTAAATTCTCATTAGATTTTGCAAATAAACCAGTAAGAAAGCTCATTGTTTCAGTAGTTGAAGGTCAAGATCAGCATATGTTGGTAGGATGGGGGAATCTTTTTTATAAGTATATTGTGAAGAGAAGCATAAAACAAAGTTCCCATCTGTTGAAAAGCAAATAGATGTCCTCTAAAGACCTAAAACTTGAGACATGAGCAATATATGCCACGAACTGTTTTTAGCTCTACTGGTCTCATAGGCAAGATGAACTTGTGAGATGATCATCTAAAATCATCTGTTAGCATGAGCTTGTTATTGCTGCTCCTAAGCTGCTTAAAGGATTGCCTTGAAACTTTATACACACATTTGTCCTTAATGTATATGGTGCTGCTCAGACTTTCAGTATGGCCACCACAGCAGCAGACTTCCAGTATTGCCATGACATGGATGGTTATATTATTGTGGGGGTTTTCACTGAAAGACTTCCAGTATTTCCATGACATGGATGGTCATATTATCGTGGGGGTTTTCATTGAAAGACTTCCAGTATTTCCATGACATGGATGGTCATATTATCGTGGGGGTTTTCACTAAAAGACTTCTTATGATATCTGCTTGGCCCTAAATGAAAAGGGTTCTGAACTGACATCAGGTATTGTTTCCACAGTGGCCATCCTTTTATAGCTACTCCTCCTGAAAGGATGGTCATATTAACATGGGGGTTTTCACTAAAAAGACTTGTTATGATGTCTACTTACTAAATGAAAATGGTTATTATCTGACATACAATATGGCCACCACAGCAGCCATCTTGGATATCCTGTTGCTGCTACTCATCCTTAATAAATGGTCATATCAACATGGAGTTTTCACTAAAAGACTTCTTTTGATGTCTAGTTGGCTTTAAATGAATATGGTGCCAATCTGAGGTCAAATACCTTGAAAATTTTGTTATTACTGCTCCTACAGACATGGTCATATCTAGGTTGGGTTTTCACTAAAAGACTTTTCATGATGTCATGATGAACCTAAATGAAAATGGTGTCAATCTGATAATCCATTAATACTTCCACAATGGCATTTTCGCTAGCCAAGGTTCCGATAAATCTACCTACACCTTGGCATATTGATCAGGTATTTCTGAGCTTCGGGTCTGTAAATTTCATTAGATGCGGTGGCGCATCTGATAAAAATTAAGTTGTTCAAATTTGAACACTGTTCCTACATGATCGAGACAAGGCGAGCACACAACTTGAATGGACTGACAAATAAGCAATTTTCCAATGTTGGTCCCTGTTTGCACAAATACCTTTCACTCAAATACACCTGTAATGGCTTCCCTCTGGTACATAGTCATACTTTCGATGTGAAACTTACAAAGTATCCTTTTTAGGTCAATTGCAACCACCTTTTCGGTGGATGTACGATGCACCACGCTGTTAGTTAGTTGGCATTATATACTAAGGGAGGCAACACATGAAATCCAATAGATGTCGCTAGGACAAAGCACCAATATAGCTGTTCGATCTGCCAAGGTGTAGATAGGGTTATGGGAACCTTGGCTAGCGAAGATGCCACAGTGGCCATCTTGAAAATCCTTTTATTGCTACTTCTCCAGAATGGATGGACATTTCAACACAGGATTTTCACAAAAAGACTTCTTGCAATGTCTACTAAGTCCTAAAGGAAAATGATACCAATCTGACATCCAGTATGGCCACAACAGCAGTGATGTTGAAAAGTTTTTATTGCTAATCCTCATGAATACAAGGTCATATCAACATGGAACTTTAACTAAAACTTCTTGTGATGTCTAGTTGGTCGTAAATGAACATGGTGCCATTATAATGTGCAATATGGCTACCATATTGGCCATCTTGAAAATCTTGTTATCACTACTCCTCCTCCTTTGATTCTCATTTCTGTATTGGCTTTCATTAAAAGATTTCTCATATCTAGTTTATCCTAAATGAACATAGTGCCAATCTGACCTGCAATATGGCCATAACAGTGGTCATCGTGAAAATCTTATTATCACTACTCTTCCTGAATGGATGGGTTGGGGTTGAATCAAAATAACTTTTACGATGTCTAGCTGAACCTAAATAAAAATTATGGCAATTATGACTCTGGCTTGGAGTGATTTCAGTCCTTCCATATCTGTGTATCATAGTATCGTTTCTTTTTTACCAACGATAGCTTTTACTACTAATAATAGTAACAAACTCGATGGTCTTATTAAATTAGTAACAAAGTATATAGTACCTGTAGCCTGGGAAGGAGTTTGTGTCATGGGAGGCAACTCAGTTTTAGCCATATCACCCTTAGATATGGATTCACTGATGACAATGCTGGAAACAGTATTAGAAAAAACATTAAAAGGAAATCATGACAGTAGTTCCTCAAAATAATGTTTCAGATGTTATTATAAATTCTCTTGTGACAAAAAAAGAAAAATTAGAATAAGGTGATAAAGATTTTTGAGTGTAGTCTGTTTATGATGGGGAGAAGGACTATGAATAGCAGTATTTCTGCAATTATGTTTTTCCATTTGATCTTATATACATTATATATCACTTTAACCCTCTTTAGTTGCCATAACACAGCAGTCACAACAACTATTCAGATTTAAACAATAAAAATTGAAACTTTGCACAATGTAAATAAAGGTCAGGTAGTGTAGAAACTAAATATCTGGCACAGAGTTCCAGAATTATCCTTGAATAATAAGACAGAAAAATGTGTGGCAGGCAATCACTGACTGCCTGTGTGAATATTCTGTTAAGTGTAAACTGCGTTCACTCTGAGAGCTGTGTACCTCTTTTACTGCCCATGGCATGATTGATTAACCCTCAAAGCCCTCAGTGTTTTCAGTAGTTATTTTCTAATGTCTGTGTCTGAACAATAATTCGTTTTAAACAGTTTTTCCTCTTTTCTTTATCTTAAAAGATTCATTAATCTAGATTTCGCATTACTGTATTCCATAATAAAGGGGAATAAGTCTCCAAATATATATTGCTGCACTGCATTTATTTGATGTTTATGATTTGCACATTTACTATATTCACAGGGAAAGGAGCAATCTGCAGAAAAATAATCGCAGACTTGAAAAGAAATTGAAAGAAGTAATCCTTCAGTCAGAGGAAGAAAGACGACATGCAGACCAGTACAAAGAACAGGTATAAAATGATCAGTTTTCTTCTTTGTTGAGGAAAGGCAAAAATTTAATTCTGGATATGTTTTAAAAGATTCCTTTCCTTGGAAAGTTAGTCCAAGAACTATAATTTGGCATATTCTGTGTGATCTAATTGTTTAGGTGCTTGATAACTGTTTTGCTTGTGACAGCATCAAATAGCTCTTACAACTACACTCTACAGATGCTGTAACATAGAAAATTACATGCCTTATCAGTTAAAATGCTTGACTGATAGCACACCTCTGGAATCAGAGGAGACGTTGACATACAAGAGGACCATGGTAGCTCATTTGGTAAAGCATAAACTTTGTAAGCCAAGTGTCACATGTTCAGTACCTGCCTGGGTTGGCTGCCTCAGTGTGCCTTTGGGAAATGCACTTATATCCCATTTCCTTAGCACGATGTTGCCAATAACATGCTCACAGTGCTGTTAGAAACCAGTCAGCAACTGCAGTAACAAGCTTGTCATTTAAAAAAAAAAAAAATAGAATGTAAAAAGTACTTTATAATGGTGGTAGCAAAATTGTTCAGTTCATACATGCAAAGGAGGATAAATGGGCAAAAGTGGTGTTTTATTGGAGTGGATCTGAATGAAACACATTCATTACCAATGGGGATTAGTATTCTAAATTGAACTGGGCAGACAGAGAGCTAAAAAGGTTATTTGATTTAAAAGTGTAGCTTTTATTTCTCTTGTTACATCAATGAATAATCTAAGATAATAATGTTTTGGACCCTCAACTACAGAAACATGACATTCTGCAGCAGGAATATTTAGCATGCCAATGACTTCAGTATTTATCATCACACTCCCATTTTCCTCAGATAGACTATTCTTTGCATGATGTTCCTGGGGCATCATATAGTAAGCACTATTTAACCCCTTGCAAAAAATAAAAACACATTTTATATACTTACAAATTCCTCATTGTAATAAGGTTTGCCATCTAATTGAATATTGTCTCCATAATTATAGTTACATTTATATTAGAACCCAAACTGGGTGAGTGTTACAATTGCAGGTTGTTTTTTTTTAACAGCAGGTAATCACTTTTGTATCTCTGTATCAGGCAATATGATTCAACAAAATGACATGTTTGAGTTGTTCATTAGGGTTTCTCCTTGTATTGGAACTTTTCTGTTTAATTGAACCATTATCTTGAAAAACTTTAATCAAACTGTATAAAATCAGATTTTCTTCTCTTAAATAAATTGGTTAATTTTTTTGACAATGTTCTGTTAATTTTTTCTCTTCCTTTTTATGTCATACCACAAAAGTGGTAAGACATATAGTTATCCTTATCCAACCATCTGTCATACCTTGGTTAGGTTTTGCATTTAGGTCATCTTGCAGGCACTGTCATGTGGTACCATTGTTCCATAAACATCTCTTTGTTTGCTTTTGCAACTCTCAGGTCTTATTTATGTTTGACAGGTTGATAAAATTAACAACCGTGTTAAGGCCCTGAAGAGACAGCTAGATGAATCAGAGGAAGAAATAACCAGATTGAATTCTCAGAAGCGCAAGCTTCAAAGAGACCTAGATGAACAAATGGAACAGAATGAATCTGCTTCTAGGGAAATTTCACAACTGAAGAAATACAGGTAATTCAGTAAATGAATGATTCTTTTGACTTTGGAATCTAGTTATGTTGGTAAAGTATTTGGAAAGTGAAAGTTAAGTAATCCATGCTGCCAAATTAATGAATTGTATTACAAAAATGAAAGTAGGTAGTATGTGGTTGAAATATTTTATGAATGTTCTTTTTATACTTTATGACATTAATCAGAAGAAAAAAAACAAGTACACGTAGTTATAACTTAAGTGTATCCTCAAGTGCTTGCCATGATGAGAACATTACTCGCTGCATTCCATTGTGTAGTTTAGTGAGACGAGCATTACTAGATCAGACTAGAATAAATACTTTATAATCACTAAATAATGATTTTTAAGTAGCTGAAAAATTGTGCTTTAGTAAAATACTTTTAGATTTTGTAGCTATTAGTAGGTTTGCAACTCCATTTAGCTGCAACTGCATTAGGAAATGGCAAGACACAAGCATAACTTTTCTGCCAGCAAAAGTAATTGCATCATCATTAGCATTAAGATGGCAGTGTTCATTCCAGAAAAGTAAAAAGTGGTGCTCAATGGTTCCTGCCGTACCTAACAGTGGAGTCATGTAGAAACAAAAGTCAGTCACCAATATCCGTACCTGCTTCTTTATTCAAGTAGTTCATTTTTATGGGTCTTTAGCATGAATTTAATTCCTCATGCTTAAGAAACCATTCTGAGATTTCATGTTGGACACTTTGAATAAAAATTTTATTTCTTGTGTGTGTCTTTGGAAATTAAATGCAGAAGGGATTTTGCTAAAGATTTGATCTCCTCGGGGGGGGGGAGCATTTTCTGTCTGACCATTAACCATCTGATCTTAAGTGGTACCCAAGCTACTGAAAATCAGTATAGAACATTTCTGTCAATGAAATTGATCATCGTATGCTTCGTCAGCAAGAAACATACTTTATTGAATAAGCCATCTTGGGGTTTTGGGTTCAGTCTGTCTAAAATCATTTATAACACTTTTATCTTTGTTGGGGGGGGGGCAGGACATTTTTATATGCCCTACCAGTACCATATTGGCACCTTTCTTGTGCCATTGATTAAAAACAAGGATCAATATCACAGCCTGGGATGAACACCATGATGTTAAATGTTCATTAGTCGTATGCAGTAATTGTAGATCATGGCATGGGTGGCAGGCAAGACACCACATTGCATTGAATCCTAGTTACTGTATCTGCCCTTTATTGATGTGCAGCATATTTTAGCACTGTAGCAAAAATATAACTACATAATAAGATAAACTGACCAATTTGTGTAGTCTATTTTTTGTCCTGCATTGTTGGTTACTTTTGAGGATTCAGTTATTCAGTTATTTTTGGCCAGACCAACTTTAATGTTTTCAACAGAAGTTTTAGTTTGAAACAGCATGACAATAAGGTCAACAGTACAGGCTGATTTCGAAGACTCTTTTTAAAATATTGTTTAATCTTTGGAACAGTCATAAACCAGACAATATTTCCACCTCGTCAGTGCTGATTCAGCACGAAAACTTGTGTTGAAGAATCCTAAGTTTATCTTGAATGAAGTTTGTAAATAAACATTAAATAATTACCTGGCTGTCATAAAAGGCTAATTATTCGTTAAAGGTTGGTCATATTTATTTCTTCTTGTCTTGTCCATTTTTTTAATTAAATTGTGTGAATATTCTGCACATTTATATTGGCAATAACTTTATATTACAGATTAAGAAGTAAAGACACCTGTATGATATACGCATGCCAGTGTGATTTGCTACATTATCATAATCTTGCCCTCAGATATTTGAAAACACTGAAATTAGGTTCAGAAAGTATTCCAAGCATTGAAATGTATCCATTTATTTTCTTTAGTCAAGCCTGATATGGGAGATTGGTTTTAAGGTGAGACAGTTATACTAACAGTGTTGCATCTTGAAAAACATGCACAAAAAGAAAAGAGATTGTGCCATTTTCCACATTTGTATACTTCATGTAATGACAAGCTCGAATGTGAACTTGTATACATGCATACATGTCAATATTTTGTCCATTATTTATACTTATATACTGGTTTTCAACATCTGTCCTGTTCATTTGTTTCTTTAATTAGCATGCTTACATATATTTTGGGTAAATGTTTACCAGCTATATTTAATGAACATGAATGCACATAAGAACACATACACCCACTATTACTACCGTATTTACTGTATTTATTAGGACACTTTATTTTTTTGGACACCATAAATTAATTTTTAAAGTAAATTTTTTTTTTTTTTGCACTTTATATTCTGGGACACATTAGGGTCGTTTTGGCATAAGTTGTGAGACACCTTTTACTGTATTTGCCGACCTGTAAGTCGAAGTGGAGTATAAGTTGAATCAGCAAATTTGGCCAATTTTCCGTCCTTCATCCATATATAAGTAGACGCTAAATATAAGACGAGGCCAGATCAATACTTCGGATTGTGTTTTTCACCTTGTTCCACACAGCAGTGCGAATTTTATTCTGTCTGTAACTCAGTAACCTTTCCAATCAGGATCATTAAATGTAACTAAAAGTACCTAATTTGTTTCACACAAAGTATTTTAAATGGTTTATATACTTTTAGCTACATATAATGATGCTGACCCAAAAATTTATTGAGTTACAGGTAGAATAAAACTTGCTATGCTGTATGGAATTAAATTATAATAACTTCCAGTTTTATAAATATTAAAAGTATCACTGTATGCTATTTCAGATTACCAGCAATAGGGAAATTGCATCATTAATACTTAAACGCTTTTTCCGTTGGGGGTGGGCTGAAAGAGAGATACGGAGAGAAGGATGCATATGTATTCCATCACATTTTTGTTCTTGCACCTCATGGTCAAAATAAAACATGGTCCGATATATGAGAGAGCGAGAGAGAAAGTTCAGCTCTTCATGGGTTTTTTGGGTGGTTTTGGGTTAATTTTTTTTTTACCTTATTGCCCCCGTGTTGATGAAGCTATTGTTAAAGAGAGAAAACATTAATAAATGAAACAGTAAATGTAAACTATGAAAATACATACCATACTCTTTCAGGATTTAAATATTCACAGTAGTTATGTCCATATAGTCTCCATTAGGTTAAATCCCAAGAGTGACCATTTTGCATGCTAATTTTCTTTGCAACAGCCTCTCCATTCCCAGCAAATAAGATTTTGTTTGAAGTGCATGTACCCTACCAGTACTTAGGCAGCAATTGTTTTCAGTCATTGCTCATGCTGGATGTACTTTAAATTGCTGTCGGTTTCATCTGCAAGTTCAAAAGTGTCACTGGCTGAGAAATTTACACTAGTAACCAACTGGTATTTCCTTTCATTATATGGTACAGCATCATAATACCCATGGGTAGCCTCATTTCCTATTGGTAGCCTCCCAAATCTGATCTGGTCTGCCAGATCTTGACCTCAAACAGGTGTTAGCTTGGAATGACTAAATACAGCCACAGCATATTTAATTTAACTGTAAATACCACTACAGAGTCATGTGATTCTTTTAATAATGGAAGTGGCAACAAGAACTAGAAGGAATTGCTTACCTAGTGGTATTAATTGATAATGGAATATGGTACTGCACTTGTACACAAGTAAGATCAGTCATCAGGTAAGTGAACAATATAGATTTACAATCGTGAATACATCTATCTCTCTCTCTCAATGGGGCATACATTTTATTTTATTAGATGCAAGAAGAAAATTGTGATAGAACATGTCTTTGTCATGGTTATTCATCCTTTTCTAACTCGTAAATTCTAATGCACAATTATGTAATCAAATTTAAACAATGCATATTAGAAACAACATACATTGCTGGTGCAGGCTGCATTAGTGCAATTACATTTATGTTAATTTTTAATGCTAACGATCGTGTAATTGTTTTAAATACTCAGTGTGGGATCCTATATTTTTTCATACACGATCTCTTCCCCAAAATGAAATATTTTTTACACATTATTTTTTGTACTCTTGGAGAATTATTTTCCATGTGAAAAATATGATAAAGTGATTCAGATGACAATCCATATATAAGTTGATTCGGAGTATAAGAGGAAGCTAAGATTTTCTGGTAAAAAATTATAGTTTTATAGGCCGGCAAATAAGGTAAATCATTTGAAAATCACATATCAGAAAATGCACTTGGATTTAAATTTTGTTAAAAAAATTATTAAACTCTGCACTTGAGATAAAACTTTTTAATCCACTGCAGCATCACCTCATCAACCCAACCCTTCTCAGTGCATATGTACATTCTATCCTTTGGATGCATGAATATTTTTTTACCTCCCTCACACCATGAAAAATTATCATTGGAGGCAACACGTCTGCTGCAAAAACTGCAAGGACGAAAGTAAGATTTTCTTATCTGCACCAGTTGTGTGAAATCTCACACTTTTAACCCCCTTCTTATCAACATTCATCCAGGAATGAGATCAAGGTACAGTGGAGTTTCATCATGTCAGTTATCATATTGTTGACGAAATCGTCTCTTCTGGCCTTCATGCATTCTTCAAAAGATTTTATTTTCTCCTCCAAATCTTCTTGGAGACGCTGGGTCATCGATGTCTGTGCACAAAGCACTAGATTGTGTTGGTCTGAAAACTGTTCCATTTTCAATTTATTTTCAAAATTCCCATGAATACCAGAAAAATAGAAACAAAGTTTGCTTCATTGTGTTGGCAGACTTTGTAAAAATAAAAGAACAAAAAAAAAAAAATTTTAAAAAATTAGCACCCTTAAAAGAATACAAAGTTGGCTTACGGGGTTGACTTGCTTTGTATTTAATATCCTGTCAGTATGTTCAAATAATGAGTTTATTGCTCACTGCCAATTGCGTTTATTCACCACCTGGGCTTCTATATGCTTGGCATCTGTAATTATTATTCATACAAATGGGTTTTGATTACCTGCATGGTTAATAGTATATACAGCAATAACTTGCTTTAATAATAAATTTTTTAAGCCATGCTAGCAAAAAGATCGTCATTTGCACTCAGAGTGAATGTATTTTCAAGTAATTTTATTTTTGAGATAGCATCGTATAGTTAACCTGGTTATTAAAGATGTCAAAATTTTAGAAAAAGTCACCTGGGTACCTGTCAATCCTAATGATTGCTTACCTGGGTACCTGATCAAAGGGCAAATATTTAAATGTGAACCTGAACTGCTTTGTTATAAGTTCACACACGTCTACCCCCTGAGAGGTATAAGGATATTTATTATTAATATAAGTGGCAGAAAAGTGCAATCTGAGCATAAAAAGAGTAATCTATATATCACATGCCATAATTACAGAAAACTGTATGAAAAACATGCATTTATTTTTGTTACTTAACTGGATGAATAGTTACTTGAAATTTGTGTCACAAATCAGCTAAATATGGATTAGTATGAGAATACACACACAAACAAAATGATAAATTATTTACAGATGACATTCACCTCAACTAGTCTACATCAATGTTACTTTTGCTGAAAGGTCACAAAGTCAAGTCCACAAATTCTGAATGTTTATTACATCATTGGCAAATTCCTCTTTCAAAATTTGTAAAGCTCTATTAATTTGTCCTTTTTCCTGATGCAACATGTTTTCAGTTTTTACAAAATCACACTCTTCAAACGTATTTTAGTCATATAACATCCACAAGTCATATCAATGAAGCCTGTTTCACTTAATATTTAGCATTATGTTTTTCAATATAGACTGGTCTGTTTCTTAAGTGTGTATCAAAGTATAATGAATCTGTGACACATGGTTTCAGATTCAAGAAACCTGTCCGATTTCTTGCTAACATGTCATGTACAGTTACTATAAATAGAAAATGAGGAAACTGTTCGACATACATAGCCAAATGGTTCTGTGCATCAAAAATAGAAGATCAGTTGATGGAGGTCTACGATGGATCACTGTTACATGTCCCAAGCCTCAAAGTGTACTCGTTATTCTCTGTCTCACGTGCTCCTGACATAACCAGACATAATCTTTGATCTCAACTTGGAAACATGATTTTTCTTTTCTTTTTTTTTACATGGACTAAGTGGGTACCTATAGCAAATTTTATTACCTGGGTAGTTATAAACGGGCGAGTACCCAGGTACCCATTGACACCTTTACTGGATATAAAACAATCTTTTTTTTGTGCCTTACATCGTATCTTGATATTTCCTTTTATCTCATTTTCAATTTTGTTAGATCCACATTTTAGTCTTGTATCATATTAAAACCTTCAAGTACAACTAAACATGATTCATTTCTCTATCACTCACATCAATGAACAATGTGTCGTGTGTTATATGACTTAAGCAGTACCCACTTTAATATGAATGCATATGCCAGCTAGCATATGCTTCATATACTTGGTTCGTGGATCTTTTTTTTTTTGTTTTAATAAATTAGTCATGATGAAAAAAAAGGAATAAATTATAACAATACAAGGTTAGTTAATTTCATTTTATTATCAAATAAGCATTCATTCAGCTATTTTATTACCACATACATGGGGGGGGGAGCAAATTCAGCACAAATTTATTTAGTTTCTTAAGTCTTGAAACACATGGAGTAGGTGATAAAAGTTTCACCATAAGTTCTGGGACAGGAAAAAAATTATTTTATTGTGTCCCAGTATATATGGTAAATATGGTACTTCTGATACTTTACACTCGCTTATAAGTCAAGTCCAACTGCAAACAAGATAGATTCTGGTCTGCCATCGCATAATGCTCCAGCCGAGTTTGTGTTGTTTTCTATTGTTTACTCCTAACAAAGTGCACAGATCCTGATATGCCAGGACATTATGTGACAGCATATATGGGTCTCTGCAGTTTGCAGTTTGACTCAACTTGTAAGCAGGTATATATGGTATTTTATTAAAATACACAAATATATCAAACACAGTGAAAGTGATTTCTTTACAAGAAATTATAATGATGCATTTACTGCTCATTAATATAGCTTTAATCCACTGTAGACTGTGGATTTAAGATCCAGTATTTGTGTTGATGCAGATATTGTATAGCAGGAATAAATTTAGAAGAGGGATATGGATTTGTAGTACATTTATCATATTCATAACATCAGTCCCATATCATTCTTTTCATGATATCAGTGGAACTTGGCAAATTTTGAAATTAGTCTAAATCAGTGATCATGAAAACACAAAATTCAAAAGTCTCCATGATTTTTTTGTGTGGAGGTTTTAGCTCTACTGGTCATGGACAGAAGAGCTTATAGAATGGTCTATTTTCCATCATCTGTTGTCCGTCCATCCGTCAACACAAGTTTTTTTTTTTATTGCTACGCCTCCCAAACTACTTGGAGGATTGCCATGAAACATATCACACACATTCCTTTTATGATCTAGTTGTTCCTAGTTGAAAATGTTGGTGGTTGCACATCCAGTGTGGCTGCCACAGTGGCCGTCTTGAAGGTTTTGTTATTGATAGTTCTCCTGAATGGATAGAGATAGCAACATGATGTTTTTTCTAAAGACTTCTTATGATGTCTTCTTGGTCCAAATGAAATGGTGCTGATTTGACATACAGTAGAGCCACTACAGCAGCCATTTATCACTACTCCTAAATGGGAAGCCATATTGACATGGGGTTTTCAGCAGAAGACTTCTTATTATATCAACTTGGTCCTAAATGAAAATGGTTCTGAAATCTGGGGTCTAATATGACTGTTACAGTGGCCAGCTTGAAAATCTTTTTATCACTTCTTTTCCCGAATGAATTGTCATATCATCATGGGATTTTCACTAAATGCTTCTTATATGGCTGTCATGAAAATCTTGCTTTAGCTACTCCTCTTAAAGAAAATGTCTTTTGAAATTGGGTTTTCATCAGTCTGGTTCTTAAGGTGTCTATTTGGTCCTAAACAAAAATGACTAACCCTCAATATGAAAATATTGTTATCTCTACTCTTAAATGAATGGCTATGTCAACATAAGAATTTTATCAGTAGAGTTCTTATGATACTTAGTTGGTCCTAAATAAAAATGGTACCAGTCATACATCCAATATTGCTGCCATGAAAATCTTCTTGTCCCTACTTTCCCTAAATGGATAATAATTATGACATTATTTCACCGGAAGACTTCTATTCGTGCCTACTTTGTTCTAAATTTTAAAAAAGTGCGAATCTTGTATCCAATATGTCCATTAGGGGTGAAACGATTAATCGATATACCGATGCATCAGCACTTTTGCTGTACTGAAACACATATCAATACCGGAGGTTGAGAATTGATGCAAAACGATACAGTATGCAGGTTATTTTAGTCTTCAGCAGACATGAATAATTATTAGTCATTTGCATTATTATTGTGTGAAGTGAGAATTCATCTGAAACAGCTTACAGCACATGCATTCATTTTTTGTGTAAAAATGAAAAATCCTATTGAGAACACTCATTTGCTTTTTACAAATTAATACAAAGTGATGTGGTTCGTAATCTGCCCCCTTCCGCCCAGCCAATTCCATTCTGTTTAGTTTATCTCAACAGCATGTTCAGCATAAAGGAGACATTCCATACACGTTCCACATGTATAATGACGTTTAAGCAAAGTTTCTATGTTGATTTGTATCTGTCAACTTTGGTCAAATTTTAAAGCTACACTACTGGTGTGTCGTGCTGTGAAATATATACATTAAATTCTCATTTGTCATTATTGTTTGTTCCTCTCCAGGGTAAATAATAACCACCATTCAAAACTTTAAATGTAGTTTATTCCCTGCATGACAAACAAGAAGTATTGGCAAAGCAACAGAGAAGTTTCATGCTAAAGTGGTCCTTAATTGGTCTTTAAAGTACTTAAACAGAAAAGCTGCCAGAATCATGCAAACTTTGTACGAATTCACACGCATGGAGAGCAGTGATGTGCAAGAACTCAGACAAATTAGTTGAAAGTCACTCATGAAAACTTCCTCAGTGCAGTATACAATTTTTATTTAACTGTTCACCCTTAAAGTTGTCACAATGTAAGTCGAACCAGTAGGGGTATCAGAGCGCTTGTTGCAAATCTATTTTTCATGTAGGCAACTGTTTAAAGATCTGGGTCCTTCACCTTGACATGAACGGATGTTACACTAAATTTAATTTGCACATTGTTCCTTGGAATAAGTATTTGGTCATAGCTTGAACCTTCTATAAAGGAAATTTTACAAATGCATGTTTGAAATACAGGCTGCCTGGAAAACCCAAAATGGTTGATTTCTAGTGTGGTTCATCTCCAGATAATGATTTCTTGTGGCTTAAACTGACTAATGACTATTACTTTGATGATGACAACAGTTTTTAAAGTTACGAAGTATATCAGATTATTGGAGTTTGGAAAGTGTGAATGGAGATACCAGTGAGTGATTTTGATCCCGAAAATGGTGTTAAGTACGAGTCTGATGTACAACTGGATTGCCAAAAATAGATGGCATACTTATCAGTCACCTTTTCAGCGGTATTTCAAAATTAAATGTAGGATTGGCAGAATACCGAGCCTAATTAAAATGTTGACAATGTAGAATGGGCAGAATATGGAGCCTAATTAAAATACATATGATTTAAAAATAGACTGCAGTTATAATTTCGTTTCTCAAATGATTAAGCACTGAGGGATCATATGCTACAAAACTATATCTCTATCAGGGTTAAGATTAACTGAATACATAAGAATGAAACAAAAAAATGAAATTAAAAAGTAAAGATATTGATCAAAATGTGTCTGTCTGAACAAGCAGACTTCATTGATGGACTTGCAACCCTAATATAGCAATGTGGAACAGATAAGAAAATGTGGCATAGTAGCCAAAAGCACTGATTCAGTAAAGTAAAACTTTGGCAGATCTTATTGGAGCAGAAGCATCCAAACAATAATACTTGTGAGCTCTGGAAAATTATACTTAATAACCATAAAGAGAAGTTTCCCAACTTATTCAAGCTGACTAAGCTAGGTATGTATATGCCCCTTCAGACAGAAGCACAGAACAAAATTCATACACAAATAAGAAAACGATACACTCAGAAACAATCAACAGATTAATGCTTATACAACTTGAGGTGACATCTTTTAAAGATTTTGATTTCAGTAGAGCTCTAACAGAGCGGAGCAGGAAGAAAAAGAGATGGATATTTAAGTGTTGGGTAAATACTTCCTCTTCCATGTCTGTTGTTGTTTTATACTGCCCCCTTATTTTGATGATATGGGGGGGGGGGCTCCCCTGTTTAGATAAAATCCTGGCATCATATATGTTTAAATTGTACATGGGGAACAAATTTGGAATGTCTCTTTTTATTCGGAGATATTTAATCAGTGATTGAACATGCCAACGGGATAAATAAAATTAGCACATAATTGACAAGGGGTCAGATTCCAAACCGCATGTGTTTGTTATCTTGTGTAAATTTTTTAATTTTTTTTTTTATAGAATGAGAGTGGGTGTTGTAAATAGTTTTACTTTTTCAATAACAACAAGTAACTGTGGCTGCAGCAGCTTTTTGCATTGGTAGGAAGTACAATGTGATAGATATTGTTGGTATTCCCCACCCCCCCAACTCCCATGCCTGGACTTGTTCTAGATATTTTCTTTGCACAAGGGAATTGCATTATTTCTTCTCTTTTGAAGATAATATTCTAATGTCCTCAGAGTTTAAATGAGACATGAAATTGGTAATGTGATGTGTTTAAAGCATTCACTCATGCAGTGCAGAGTAAAGGCAATCATGGCTAAAGTTTGTCCTGCATCTAATCATATGGAGCCTGCCATAAGTGGGCAAAAACCTTGAATAAAACTCGTCAAACAGGTAGACAGTTTGAAAATATTTTCTGTTATCTTGTCATGAATGAGAACAACATATAAATAGATGCTAAATGTCTGTCTGTAATCTGCATACTGGAAACATAACCAGCATGTCAACACATAAAAGGGTTCCACCTACACTTGTAGACTTTCTAAAGATGGAAAGACTCTCAAGTTCATATGTGTATCGATAGTGTATCATATTATAGGCTGTGTATCGTGGATCATATCGATTTGCAGCACAAGCGTATTGTTTCACCTCTAATGTCCACTACAAAAGCTGATTTGAAAATCTTGTTTTTAATTCCTAGAAATTCTTATCACCTGTAGAGTGTCAGTCAAGGGACTCTTGTTACATATCTCATTCATATTCCTTTTCATTTTTCTGTTTCCTTACAGTGTTGAAACACACCATTAATTTGAAACTTTTGGTATGTACTGTAGAAGAGTGTTTGAAATGGGTCACTTTGACCTATATCTGATGTTTTGATTAGCTGCTGGGCATAATATTGGTGATTTTGGGGTCTTTTCTTGTTCAGTTGCAGTGTATCTGCTTTTTGGCTTAATGATGCATGCTGCAAAAGCCGTAAAACAGCTTTATGCTTAGCATATCATGAGCACATTTCATTATGAACTGTTTGCTCCTTACTGTTAGAGAGGGTTGTATTGTGGGTGACTTGGTTTTATCTCTTTTATGTGGATGAATATGCTCATGAGATGCAAAGCAATAGCAAATCTATGACTAAATCAAACCTTTCTGTTATTTAATATTTGCCAAAATTGCTTTTAATGCATTATTCTGATTTCTGTCACATGCAAGGTGCAGAGATGCCAACCATTCCATATTTTTTTGGAATTATTATAAATTTTCAATGAAATTGTTGTATTCTAAATTAAGTTGAGTACATCACACAAAGTCATCATCCAGATAAAATTAGAATGAGAAGTTTTATGTGGACATCCTGTTATTGTTAGTTGTTTGACAATAGCCATGTAAGCAGGTTTTATTTTATAAATATAAAAGTAGAATGCTAGAGACAAGAAACAAGCCAATAATAAAAGTCATTTTGTGAAAACAGCAGAATTTAAGGAAATAAAGAGAAACAAAGAAAAATTTGAGAAATAGATAGTTCCCGAATGACGTCATCTGCAGCCATATTTGTGGTATGCTGGTAGATTTACCATTGAGTTTATATGGTGTTTGGAAGTTGAAATAAATTCATTGAATCACAAGATACTGTTACCAAAATAACATACATAAACAATGCAGATCAGTCTTCTGTTAGTATCTATATTTGTAATTTATAAATTGATTTTGCTTCAGTGTGGCTTGTTAAAAATGGTCAGTTTTGGTGGTTGCATATAGGAGAAACTGCCAGGTTGCCCATCATCCAGGTAAAGTGGGCAGAATACATGTGTTTATATTTTTTATTTGGAGTACAATCTTGTAGCTATTCCTGCTTTGGGGATTGAAGGAATGTATACATCAGTTAAGCTCTCTGATCACTTTGTATATGTTGCTTAAACTAGTTCTGTGTTGTTATGGTTAAAATCTGTTGTTTAGAGCTAGCACTTTTATTTTATTCTATCAACTAAAACCAAAACATTTTTGTATCTTTTATCTTGTATCAGAGGCCTTGTATGGCTGAATAGTACTCACTTTTACAGATCACTCACGTGTCAGCTCAGTCATTGTGTGTTCGAATCTTGGCTCAGCCAGCATGGATATGTGAGAAAGCATACCAATACCTTGCAATAGATTGGTGGTTCAGGATCTTCCCGGGTTCTTCCTCACCAGATATACTGACTGCCATGCATATCCTTATCTGCTGATAAAATGATGTTTTATCATAGATGTTTTTTTTTAAAACAAAAATGTTATTCTTTCTGGATGGGTAGCTTAGATTCCCCAAAATGATGCATGGAGTCAAAAACAAGTTTGCTGATGGGTTGATATCTCAGTGGACATTGAACTGGGATTATTATATATATTAGACTACAGCTTTTTAAGGTTATTCTGTTGTTCAAGATTTAACTTGGTTAGTAATATATTCACACAGAAGCATTTATATAAGTATGTGTATTGGTATCAGGGCATGGAATTACAGGTAGTCCACTAGCCCGAGGCTAAGATATTTCCAGCCATACCAGTTGTTTTTATAATTTCCATTGTCCAGTGGCTACTAAAGTTTCAGTTGTTGCCAGTCAGCATTTTGTGAGAAGGACTAGTGAAGATTCAGCAGTTTTAGTCCTTTTGGTTGCAAAGAAATTTATGCTAATTTCTGGGTCTTCTGGTATGATATTGCCAACAGTTTATATAATAATCCCAACAATAATTTTGAGGCACATCAGTATGGCATAGGGTTTAAATGTTCTGCAGCTCATTACCCTTTTCTGCTTGTAGTGCAGTTTATGATCACTCCCAACAATATTAAGGAGCTTTCTAAATACAGCAAATACTGGACTTGGGTTAATCATACCTATGTTTGAAATGGTGATTTCTAAAAAAATATGTTGACAGTCAAAATCATTTGTAGCTCTATATTATTGTCATTATACGTCTTCTCATTTTGGAGATTTTCATTCGTGAAATCATTTTGTGGTATCATTAATGTATGTTATCTTTTTGTGTTGTCCAATATCTTTTCTTTTTGTGTGCCTATTTGTATCATGTATGAATTTGTTAGTGTCATTTTCATATGGACTGGGCCTATAAGTGATGTTCTTGTGTCCATCAGTTGTAGTTCATGCTGGAGTTGAATTTGTTGGAGTTTTCTTTCTTTCAGCAAGTGACAATAAATATTATATTGTTCTGTACTTGATATTTATTACATTAGTCTTGTTTTGTATGGTTAATTCCCCCTTTGGATATTATAAGATGCAAACAAGTGAATGATTTGCTGCCCACAACCTATTTGGAATGAATATGTCAGAAAGAATGATACTATGAAGATGTATATTTTTTTCATCTTATGATAGCATATTCTCTGTATAATGACCAACAAAATGAATGTATACGGGGGAAAACAAAGCAGCTTTTTTTTTTCATTGCTCCAACATTACCAAAAAAAAATTCTCTATCCGAGTCAAACTCCGCTCTGATCAATGTTGTGTGATTGATTTTTTGTGTCCAGTCATTGACTTCATGTGTTTTGAGTTGGAGTACAGTCCATGTGTGAATTTTTTTGGTCTTGTAAACTTGATCATTGTAATTTTCATTGCAGTAGTACAGTTTTAGTCTACCTAACTTGAAACAAGTTTCATCTTATTTCAGTTCTCCTTTGAACACTTTTCACCTCATTGTCATCTCCAAAAGTTTCTTTTGTGTTCTGTGAGACACAACTTTACCCCATTTACAAAATAATAATTTTTTGTTTACACTTTGCATTTTGTTGCAGCATTAAGATAAGTCTGTTTCTCACTTAACTCGTCCCATTTGAAGCACATTTGATTTTGGCACATGTTGATTGATTTATTGTGCACATCTTGCATTCTAAAACTTTTTTCGTTATTGTCCTTCCAGAGTATTGCCTCCTCACCCTTTTACAATGGGATGAATTTTTTCCATTTAATATCTTCTTTTTTTTTAATACCTAAAATACAGAAATGACAGTTTTGCACAATTTTCATCCAAATAATTTTTGGATTGGAAGCCAAGAACCTTGTTACCGTAAAATGTTTATTCCACCATTTGGAATTACTTAGGATGTTTAAAAGATTGGCATATCTTCTTTTTGGGGATGGCTTTTGAGAGTAATTACAACATGTGGATTGATGATGTCTGCCAGGAAGTCAAAGGTCAAGGTTTTGTTTTAGTAATTTTCTCAGACACTGTTGTTTGTAGAGTCACATGACCTGGTATGTAAATGTTTCTTGGGAGAGTTTTAGTCTATAGTGAAAACAATTTCACTATGACTTGTATTTTATTGTTTGCAATTAGACCTTGCTGCCTTTGGTGGTTTTCTTGTATAATGCAATTAACTTGATTATGATTAAGATTTAATACAGCATTAGAATTTTGTATGTACATTTTGTTCATTGAAACTCCATACAAAGGAGTACTTTATAACCCCTTTGCTTGGATATGTTGTCTTGGCATAGAGGACACCTATTCACAAAGGAGAATTTTTGTTCCCCCCCCCAAGTGACCTTTATAGGTAGGCTTCATTGTATTCCAATTTGATTTTGACCTTTTGAACCAAATAAGTCTCGGGCTCGGCCAATGTGGGTATATGAGAAAGCTTGCCAGTAGCTTCTCGTGGGTTGGTGGTTCTTTCCGGGGTTTGCCCAGGTGCTTCCTCCACCATTAATACTGGCCATCATGTATATCTTGTGCTGAAAAATGGTGTTAAACCCTATAACAAACAACAACAATAACAACCAATATAAATATTGTACACAATTGCATTACATTCAGATACAGCTTTTGACATCAGCAAATAATAAGGGATATTTGAACAGTATATATTACATATGAGTAGTTAAATTAACGATTTTGTTTTATCTGGCATCTTATCTATTACATTGATCATACTCTTTTGGGACTTTAAATGCTATTTTTTAGATTATTTTGGGGTGTACAGATATGTTTTAGGTACTGTTAAGTACAAAGTTTGTAGCAAAAAATGTTAAATTTTGTAATGTTGAAAATCATTTCATCATAGTAAAGATGGACAATAGTCTGTTGACAATTAGTTTAAAAATAACTGTGCAAGCTGTATGTAGAAAAAGGATTAAGCAATAAAGTTTAACCTGGAATTTATATGTGTACATTTTTAAGTTTGTATGTATATTGAAATTAAAGGTCATATTTATTGTGTTAACATTACCTTGGACTTATTAATGAAATATGTTAATTTTTATACTAATATTAACATCTCAAAGTAATTATTTTAAATACTGATAAAATTACCATTGAAGTATAGAAATCTTCCTCCAAATGCTAAGCTATGTTTACATATATATATATATATATATATATATATATATATATATATATATGCTTCAATAATCTAAAATACTAATATTTAACACTATTGTATGCAAATAACATGCAAAATGTTTCCCCAGGTGTAATAATACGCAGGGAATTTCTGTTTAAAACAGTAGTATTTTGGTCTCTAACAAGGTTGACATGAATGCAGAATGTTTAATTTTATTTTTGAGAAAAGGTTGTGTTTCGTTTGTGGGGCCTTGAGTGGCCAAGTGGTCTAATGCACTTACCTTTACAGACTACTGATATCTGTCCATATTGGTTTGAGACTTGGCTCATCGAGTGTGGGCACATAAGGTTTGCCAGTAGCTTCCCCTGGGTTAGTGGTTGTTCCAAGGTTTTTTTTGTTTTTTTTTCTTTGAATCTTTCCTGTGATGCAAGTAGATCCTGAGCATCTTTATCATCCATGTCCTCTTTCCCTTCATAGCCTTCATTGTTAAAATGCTTCTTCTTGAGACAGACACAAACCTTCTCAAATTCAGGTTCAACTCGTAGTTTTTCTACCATTTCCCTCACTGTGATGAGTTTCTCCATATTATCTGGCTTCTTTTTAACATCTTTGAAAGTCAAGGCACCTTTCCAGGTATCCAGTTTCCAATGTTGTGTCCTTTAATTCAGCTCGGAGTTTATAACTGATGATGTTTATCTGGAAGAGGACATTGTACCAAACCACAATTGATATGAGAAATTTAAAGCTCATGAGAGTGTTTGCATGGCACTTCACCTCATGCCAGATTCTAGCATCGGCTTCCTTCCTCTGAGTCTTTTCTTCCAAGGCGGCCTCAACCTCAGACAACTGAAACCTTAATGCTTCTATGACTCTCTCATAATGTGTCACAGAGAGGCTTATGAGTGAAATTCTGAATATGGTTTGTGAGAATCTCCCATCGATTATCAGAGGCAGCAAGCTGCACATGGATCCACTGCAGCACCTTAAACAAAGTAACCAGTGTCACAGAAAGGCTTCAGAGTGAAATTCTGAATATGGTTTGTGAGAATCTTCCATCGATTATCAGAGGCAGCAAGCTGCACATGGATCCACTGCAGTACCCCAAACAAAGTAACCGATGGTATAGACAAGGTTGAGTGAATGACAGGCACATGGGACACAGAAAGCACCAGATTCCTTGGTCTTTTCCCATCATATTTGCACCACTATTTTACCCTTGACTTCTGCAATTCCAGACATTTCTGTTATTTTCCACAGTAGGGACTTCACCATTGGACTAGGTCACATTCTTGAATCCATGAAGAGTTCCTTAACATTGATGAAACCACCATCCTCATCCGTAAATATCACAGTAAATGATATCTGTTCATTGTGACTTGTCCAATGTACCATCAAGTATTATGGCATAATTTTTGGCTTTGTTTAGCTGTATTAATATGTTTTCAAGGAATTCTATGCTCATAAGAATAAAGAACTCATTCTGAGATTTCGGGGTTTGTGTAATGGGCAGAATGGGTGCTTTTTGCACCTGCAATGGCACAACATGTGTGCACATTCATAGACATCATCAAACCAGCCCAGGAGCTGGAGCAAACCAGGAAATTCCCCATGTATTCTCTGAAGAACTTAAAAGAGCCACAAAATGCCAAGTTTCTTGCAGACAGAAACAGATTAATAGCAATAAGACATTTTTACTATGTTCCATCTCCAATGCAGTAGTTTGCTGGTGTTGAGTATCAATACATTTATCAAGCTTGAGCCTTCTCTCAGCTTCCAGCTGTTCAGATAAGCCTTAAAATGACTTTGTAATCTTTCATCTTGCATTAAATAGTCTGCTGTGTGTTTTCAGTTGTTACGACTGACTGGCACAAGGAGTGATTTGGAATTTTTGTCAAAAAGTTTACAACAGAAAAAAGAACACCTTGACAGCAGATGCAGAAAAAAACAAGACGGTGCCTGATTAGCTTCTCGTCATGCACTGGAAAGATGGTATCAGCATTGATTTTACCAGTCCCTTTTAAAATAAAATCTTTCTGCACAGAATTTGACTGCTGGCCACAAGGTAGGATCTGATGCATGGATACTGTGCTTCTTGTCATTCTTTACTTCCTCATTTGCATTTAGAGATGTGACAGATGAAGCTTCAAACCCTCTTCACCAGTAAGAGAACTGGCATGAAGCTGTCTGTGAAATTCATTGCCTTTGCCTTCATTAACTACAAAAGGTGTTCAATCAATAATGTTTCTCAAGCCGATCTTCAGCTTCTTTTATTTCTTCTACACTAGTCTTGGGACAGTTGGAAGTAATTGTACTGTTACTACATAACTGTTTCCCAAGCCAAAAATATTTTCCCAGAAAGGTTGTGCCTTTTCTGCAACATTGCCTCATGGTCAGTGTTATGCTTTCTATTTCATGTCCCAGAAAGCTTCTTATGTGACATGCTTGTCTTGCAGTTCATGCATGAAATTCTGAAAATGTTTTACAGAACAAGAAAAGTCTGAATGATGCAGACATTCAATTTAAATAAACTGATGTTGTTGTTGTGGGGCTTAACGCCATTTTTCAGCACACGATAAGCTATACATGGCGGCCAGTATTAATGGTGGAGGAAGAAACGGGGAAATCCCCGGAAAGAACCACCGACCCATGAGAAACTACTGGCAAGCTTCTTACATATCCACACTTGCCGAATCCTAGACTCGAACCCAAGCAGACAGAGGTGAGATGGCAGTGATCCGTAACGGAGAGCGCTTTAGACCACTCGGCCACTCAGGGCCCCTTAAATAAACTGAGCAGCAGTTGTTGAGACTACTTGACAAGATTTATTATAATACTCTCAGTTTAAATTACAGTTTTACACTACTGATTAAATCAGATTTCTTAAATAATTTATTTTTTTATTCTTATATATCCTTTTTTCAGTGGTAACTAAAATTTTAAAATTAAATTACCTTAACATTTCATAACCCAGGCTCTCTGTGGCAAAAGAATGGTGCAAAACTCAAGTTATTAAATTCAAATTTAAATCACACATGTATAGATTTATTTCATTATTTATTACAAATTGAATGCAATTAAATTTTTAACACCCAAGTAATAAAGCTTCAAAAATAATTCCTTTCTAATAATGTCATGAATTCTTTAACTTTCTTAGCTTAATTTCAAAAGGATTACAAATAATTTCTCTTTCAACAAAAAAAAAAATCTTTGAAATGGAAAAATATGAAGTCTGTAAAGAAATATTTACTTCTCAAAGTGCAAAGAACATACTCAAAATACCATAGGACTTTCAATTTAGAAACCAAAATATTCATTTATTTGCTCAATACAAGTTCTCATATGTGATCCATAAACCATAATAATGATGAAGTAAGTACTTACTAGGATTTGTTGCAATGGACTTTGCACTGACCAGGGACATCTGGACCAAGAGTGACAGCTGCATTAACATTTTCTGGTTCTACTATGCTGTGTGCCCTGCGACATGCACTGTGATGTCATCGCTGCCTTGATGTTGGTGAAGGAATAGGTAGCAGTTTCTTGTTGGGCATCAAAAGATAGTTATTTATAACTTGTCACACACCCAGGGTCAACACAAAATGCCAACACTACCATTATAATGCAGCTTGCCCAACTGACATGACCTGCACATTGTCACCACAGAGCTTAAAAATGCCTTGCATGGAGTGTCCACTGAACCGGTTTTTGGGCCATTGCACAAGTATTGAACCTAGGCCAAGTAGCAGTGTAATGCAAGGTGGGTGGCAGTTATTCATAAAAGAGCATGCTCTGCAAAATGGCACCTCCTCGGGCAGTTGCCATCAAGCTCGGCCAATGTGGGTATATGAAAAAGCTTGCCAGTAGCTTCTCGTGGGTCGGTGGTTCTTTCCAGGGTTTTCCCCATGTTCTTCCTCCACCATTCATACTGGCCGCCATGTATAGCCTATCTTGTGCTGAAAAATTGCGTTAAACGCTACAACAACAACAACAACAACAACAACAGCCTTACGAAGATGTGCTTCTTATGGGTTTAGTCATAACTCCATATTCATACTGCAGACATCTAAAGTTTACAGTTTACACCTTGATCTATAAAATTTTGTTCTTCAGAGATTACATTTAAGAAGAAAGGCGTGATAAACTGAGTTTTAGTGCAATTTTGGAGATGCAAGTTTTGAATAATTAAATTTTTAAATCCTACAAATTATACCCTTATTAATCATTTTACAAGCTAAGCATTGATGTACAGTGCACAAAAAAATAATTTAAAAATTGTCTTATGGTGTCCTAACATGTATGGTGGATTTGTGGCTGATGACAGTAAACTTCGTGTCTTCACATTGGAAATTGTGTGTAACCGGCATTGTTCAAGAACCCATTGAACATATTCTGCTGTTATTTGTATGAATTGAGGTTTAGTCTTTTTTGCTCCATTATGGACTGATACCCCATTGTCAAGCATATTCTTATCTTCACATTGCAAGGTGGGATGCTGCTTGCAGTCTGCATGGCTGAAGAACCGTTTAAATATATTTTGATGGAATTTGATAAAAACATTGTTTTTTAGAATGTGCCATTTATGGGTTTCATCACACCTAAACTATCTTGGACAGAATTATCACCCTTGTCAATCAACTTCACTCTGTCAGTCAACAAAATCAAGAACCACCAACCCATGGGACGCTGCCAGCAGGCTTTCTCACATACCTGCTTTGGCCGAGCCAGAGACTCGAACCCTCACAGAGGTGAGATGGCAGAGATCAGTAAGGGCATGCTTTTTAGACCACTCAGCCACCCAGAGATATCCCCAGAGCCTTTAATGATGCATCACAAACAACACTAGTTACACACACACAAACACACTTGACAGACTGAAGTCATGCATACAAAAGTAATAGCATCAAGTTTCAAATAATATGTGCACTTATAATAAATTAGAATAAAATAATCAGTACTGTTAACACTGTTTTTCTCTTTTTAGCACAAAAGGATTGTTATAAAATTTCACAAAATTTCATACTGGAGTTGAATTTGTTATAAATGCAAAAGTGATCGTAACATTATTGCAGTTTGTAGATCTTCTGATTGTGGCATGATGTTTACATGTAATGCTGCCATGTAACCATCCTAATCATGTAGTCATTATGGTACCTTTTCTCATTTTGGTACCTTTTGTCATTATGGTACCTTTTGTCATCATAGTACCTTTTGTCCTTTTATCATTATGGTACCTTTTGTCAAAATGGTACCTTTTGTCATTATGGTACTTTTTGTATGGTACCTTTTGTCATTTTGGTTCCTTTTGTCATCATGATACCTTTTGTCATCATGGTACCTTTTCTCATTTTGGTACCTTTTGTCATTATGGTACCTTTTGTCATCATGGTGCCTTTTCTCATTATGGTACTTTTTATTGTATCATTTAAAAATTACAGTGTGTACATGCCATTAGTCACTGATTTGTGTTTTAACTTGCCTGCAGTATGTCTTGTGAGTGTCATAGGCTGTCTAATTTCCCAAATTCAGATGTTTAACTCATGAGTAAAGCCTTATAAAATTGAGCCACTATAGAAATCCCACAGTACACATAAACTGTCTAACAACATACAGGAGTAATGGGTGTGAATAACCAGTTTCAACCAGTAGAGCATCAGTGTGTAATTTTATCAAAATTCTTAAGCTTGCTGTCTAAACTTAACCCAGTGGCCAAGTGGTCGAAGTTTCTTGTCTTTAGAGATAATTGACCTCTCACCTCTGTCTGCATGGGTTCGAGTCTCGGGGTTTGGCCAACTTTGTTATGTGAAAAAGCTTGCCAATAATTTCTGTTGATGAAGTCCAGGTTATATCTTTTGTGGGATATTTTTGCATTGGTTTCAAACTTGTAGAAAATTATAGCAGGTAAGTTTTGGGGTGGGGGTAATTAGCTATGTAATATGATTTGTTGTTATGCAGTCAGTAAAAAGACTTTGTATGCATATTTTCAGACCATCAGCTGGTAGAGCAAGCGCTTCACGTTCCATGTTATCATCAATAAGAAGCAGCACAGCAGGTGGTGATGTAAGTCTGGAAGAGGATGCTAGTGGTGATGAAAATCCAGCAGAAAATTCTGCATCCTAGATTTAAATAATGCATCTTAGGCCCATGACATGGAATTATCTGGTTGATTTTTCCAATCTTTTGTACAAACATTCATGTTCAAAAAATAAACACCCTGCACAAACTGTGAAAGGATCTTCCAATAGCTCTCACTTGGTCAGAGACATGAAAATGTAACATAGTGATGGACTTGCAGCTTGTGATAAATTGATTAAGAAAATTATGTGAAATAATGGTCCTTCATTTTGTATTGGGATCAACACATTAGTATATATTAAAAAAATTTTTGTATGTTTTCCATAATCACACTTGTAGCAAGATAATTAAGTATTCTACATTTTTACAGTTGGCATATATTATATACATATAACTGCGCAGTTTATGATTATTTTTTTTCTCACTCAACTATTCTATTCCATTTTTAGCCAGTTTTCAACCAGTTCTATCACATGTATTAGGACTTGTATTTTTTTGAGATTGTTATCTTTTTTGTGACTTAACTTCTTGATTAACAGTAGTTTGCATTGAACCTGCTTGTGCATTTCTGACGCTCTTTGATGAAGTCGACCCATAAATAGCTTGCAGTATTTTTTCCCCAAACAAACCAAAACATATACCAGATATTCAGAAGTCTTTAAAAGGACATAAATCAGTATAAACTGACCAATTGAACATTATACATGTTGATATATATGGTCACCATCATATATGCCAAACATTGTTGGATTTGTGGAAAATAAAACAAGTAAAGAAAGAAAAAAAATGTACTATGTGTACAGAGGTGCAACGGGGAAGAATATGCAATAAAGCTAAAGTCAAACAAAGCTGAGTTCACTAATAAATAGTGAATCTGCAGAAATCTTATTTACTGAGATATTTATTTTGATTGGTCTTTACACAGTTTAAATACTGTTTAAACACTAATATTAGTATGTTTTTGTGTTGCCCATGTTCTTCTTTTGAAACTTGGCATATTATTATTATTATTATTATTATTATTATTGACACAAGTTTGGCTGATGTTTAAGCAGGTTTTTTTGGGTTTTTTTTACCCAAAAGGAACCAGGGACCAACTTAATTGTCGAACATGTAGCTATTCAGTTTTTATTTTTTGCACTTTTGTTTGTGTGCATTATGATGGCATCATTTTTGGGGGGGAACTAGTACCTGAATATTTCTGTTCCTTTTATGGTGGGTCAATCATTCTGCTCATCATGGTCATGGATGACTGGGTGCTTCACAGGCTTTCCATTAAGCTACATTATAATCTTGCCTCTTTTTTTATATCTTCCATCACTACGATATAGCAAATACTTTTCATAAAATGTAAATTACGATGCTCTTTTCTTCCAAACCAGTTGAAAAATTTGTGGCAGTTGTATATTTGTGACCACAGGTCTAGAGAGAATATTATAATTTAAGGTGGTAAATTTTTTAAAGGGATTTATTTTCCATCTGCTCAGTTGCTGATATATATATATATATATATATATATATATATATATATATCCACAACATAGACTTCCCACTATACAGTACATGTTTTGGAACTCATCTATCTTGATGCCACATACAAGATTCTGTCATTTTCTCCTTTACTATGGTCATGTGAATCTGTCTTTTGATGTGAAGACTCAAATAATCCTGAAAAAAATAGACTTGATTTAACTCATTAACCCCTGGAGATTTTTATCATTTTCACCTGAAATGGGAGTAGGAAAGGCATTTTGTGGGCTACTTCTAAATACATCAAAATACATCCGCTTCCAAGAGATTTTCGTTCAGTCTGATGCCTGGTTCCATTAGAAACATTTCGCTCACACATGTGCTGAAGGGTAAAAGTTGGAGTTCTTTTGGTTGTTTGTTTTTTGGGGTTCATTTGAAACAGAATTTCCCCTTATTTGACCCATCATTTTTGTGTCCTGGCCACTTTTTACTCCAAATCTCCAACTTATCCTCCTTTTTGCAAAGGTTCACCTGTATGTTTGCAGTTCAGACTGGTCTGCCATAGATCTCGGGCAAAAAACTCTAAAAATCCATACACAAAATCTGATTCTGTGAACGGGCAAATTTTTGGTGTAAAAACCTTGGGCCTCAAAAAATGTTTTTCCTTCTGTATTTTGTAATGCAAATATTAAGTCAAGATTATTTGTTATCACTGTAGAGCTACATCTGTCTACTTTTCTGTAAAACTACCCACTATTGGGTATCTTAAATGACCTTGACACTACAGAGCTCAGAAGTAGGGTATTACCTAGTGACACATAAACGTGGCACCAGGAGTTAATGAGTTAAGACAAAAAAAAAACCTTTGTAATACTATAACATCCATTAGAGAGAAGATTTTCCATAATGGTGAGATTAAAGAATGTGAGACAAATGTTTGTCTGAATGCCTTAACAAAGTACTGTAAACTGCCTCTGCAGCAAGATGCATAAAAACTGATAGACAGGAACTTTAATATGGAATCTTTTTCTGTTAAGTAGTATTCAACGGATAATTGACTCCCTTTCTTCTAAACTGATTAATTAAAACCCTGTTAATGAAATCTTACATATTTGAAGAAATTTGGTGATGTGAATATTATATTCTGAGAGAGCATGCTAGTTCAGACTGGGATTCTGTTGATTTCTATTTTATGGGTTCGATTCCTGCCCAGGCCAGCCAGGTCATATGCCTCAGCATGTCCTGAGGAAGGCACATAGCTTCCATCTCCTCAGCATGTTGTAGCCAAATGATGTCAAAAGTGCCATTATTAAAAACGAACCTACTTTTTTAAATGATAGAAGTAATGAAACTGGTGTAACTGTATGCATGTTTACCAGTTTGATATTTGACTGGTTTTAGCCAGTTTTATGTCAGAGATATGTATTTACACATTAGTACGAGTATAGACATTTATTAGGTAATTTTTCCACCTGCTAAATGCTTTTTTCCGTTATAATAGCTGTTTACTGTCGCAGTGATAATTAATAAACGTTTATGTTGATGTGCTATGTTAATATTGCTTCTGAGTGCTTACTGAAGTTTCCAGTTGTGTTTTAACCAATGAACTATGCCCAGGAAAAAAAAATCGATGTATGATGCAGTAGTTAATGGTATCTGTAACTATCGGGTTTCCTGACATTCAGTGTTAGGACTTGTGCATCTTAGAAATACATCAGCTGAGCATTCAATCCACCCCACCCCTCGTGGTCTGTTCTATTAGGTTTAAATATAAATGATAATTTGACTCATTGCCAGTCATCCTGTAGCAATCTCCCAAGTAAAAAAGTCTGCTGAATTTATATATATAAATATATATATATATATATATATATATATATATATATATATATATATATATATATATATATCACACAGAATTCAATAGGTGATAATTAAACTCTTGATACTAACTGTTGAAACCTTGTTATGTGGCAAGATCCTCGATTTCTGTCACAAACCTTTACTTTAACATGTTCCAGTTTTTCACTGTTCTATTACATACATTGTAACAAAGCAAGACATTTCTTTTTCTTATAGAACTTGTTGATATTTTATGTAAATATTTACATAGAAAAATGATTTCTAATTACATTTGTAACTGACAAGTAGATAATTAGCATCTATAAAGAGTGCAGAGACATTCTTTGAGTAACAATATTTCACTCATGACTTTTCAGACTTTAAATATTTCATGCTTAACATTCCAGAGTACTTTTTCATACTCCAGCAACGACTTGTACACAGCTGTCGTGTATCCTTCCCCCTTGGATAGAATGGTTGCATCTTCTGTGGTATTTGCAATCGGAATTATCTTCCAAATAACTGCAAAAAACATAAACCCTGATATGCCATCATGTAATGTGCTAGCAGATCGGGGTACAGTATATGTTGTTTGTTCTTCTGATTACTCCTAAAAAGCTACTTTGACCCAGAGCTGCTGGTGCATTTCTTTCTAGCTGGGATAAAATAATTCGTTAAGGGTCATTATTCAGATTATAAAAACAATAGAGAGCATAATCTAGTAGGTCACAGGAGATGTATTGAATGACAGTTTTCACTATTGGTCATTCCAACAATTTTTTTTCTTTCTTTCTTTCTGTATTCATGCTCCAATTATCCTTCAATTTAAATGGTCATTTGATGATCATTTTGTGACAAGTTAAAATGTTCACAAACCCTTTTTTAAATGTGTATTGAACCTCGTGATCGACCAGTTGCTAATCATTGTGTATCAATCTCCCATTAAAAAGAAAAGAAAAAACATGTTGAATTGAAAGGTATCTCTTACATAGAATTCAATCGGGTGATAAATTGTAGTGTACAGGATACTGTAAGCATTAATATCAGTATTTACTCATCATACCCCACCTCATTAACTGTTGTAAGTTTATGTAGATGACATTAGTAAGCATTTGACAGTTTTACTTTTTTTGCCATTAAATTGAAAAACTCTGATTTAGTCATGTTAATGTCAGACTAAATTATTACTTTTGACTTTAGTTATTTTTTCAGGAAGGACATTTAGGACTTAGAAAACCTAATGTGATCAGAATCATTTTTACTAGTTTAGTCTCAAGCTGAACTAATTTGCACAGCTTAATTTGCCTCTACTTATTGTTTAAAGCTAATATTTATATGCTGTAGCATGGTTACATAATAGCCAGGCAAAAAAATGCAATGACTATAACAGTAGCTTTATGTATCTCATATTCTGTGTAAAGGGAACATTTATTTTTGGACTCCTATTCTGATATCATTTCTATATGCTGATCAATTTGTTCACATCATATCATTTTCTTTTGCTTCAATACAGCTATTGATTTATTATATATAATTAATGTGGGTGAGAGCCTTACTGTAGAGACTATTTCAATAAATCAAACTCATTAAACTCACAGCTGCCTTGGTCTTTGCTTTTTTGCTTTTATCTTGTTCCCTCTAGCCAGATAAAAGTTATTTTTAAAACTGATTATCACTTGCTGTGATGCCCAAGTGCCCTGCCCAGTTAAGAAGTGAACTAGATATATTTCAGCAGAGCTGAAATAGATCCCACATGCAAACCAAATTTAGAGAATGAAGACTGATGCTACGTTACAAGATAGTAATTACCTGATGGTGATTTATGATGATTCATGTACAAAGTTTCATTGCAGACATAAACATTACCATGGTGACTGTATTTATACAAATGTTATTCTTTCCCAGGTCTGTAAAGGACTGGAACAATTACAGCCCCCACTCACCTTAAAGTCATGCTGTACAAGTACTCTTCAACAGCAAAGATTGAGTACTGTACAGTTAGTGAGAGAACTGATATTGTGTAAAGGGTTAGGGAAATAAAGTGATGCCATAGTCCAGTCGTCCAACTATCTGGCAGAAGTTTTCACTTTGATTGCTTTAATTTAAAAGAACAAGTCTTCACAAAAAGATTTGCATTGACTGCTCTTTAAAAGCTACAAGTAACATCTTTACAGTCTTTCTCAAAATATATGAATGCAGCCATAATTGTCAGGGTTTTTTTTTTTTTAAATAAGATTTCCAGTTGAGTAAAGTTTATAATATAGGGACCTGACTTTGATTTCATGGAGAATTTCGTTGCATGGAAAGGTCTTATTTTGGTGTTTCATTTGTTATGAAAGCTTCCAATGACTGTTCTAATCAAACTTCATATTGGTATGCTGCACTTGGGTAAGAGCCTCTTCAAGCATTCCCTTCAGTAAAAATTTGAAAAGGGAAATGGGGTGGGTAACAAGAAATACAGATTAATTTATGCATCTGCCTGTGGTGTTCATCTGTCAGTTGGAGTTGGGTGCATCAGGCAATATTTGAGTTGTCAGTCCTTTAAGTTATTATGCGCGTCACTCGTAAACCAGATATTTTTTCTTAAAAACCTTCCAAAATCTTCATTGTAAATTCTCTACAAATCTTTATCTCATATTTGGGAATTTCACAGTATTTCCATGCGGCATTTCTTTGCATGATGTACCATGTTTGCTTGCAGCATTTATGTACACATTAATGCAGTAGTAAAATTCACAGAAAAAACAAACAAAACTTAGATTAATATCATTATCAATTTTATTTTGATGGTGATACAAGTTTTCTAAGACAGTGCTGATAAGAAATCGCCGTAAATGGAGCCAATGAAATAGCAGTTGTAATTATCATGAAATTGCTGCTACGTTAACCAAGACGGGTGTACTTTCGTGGTGTTGTATGGAATCTCAAGACAAATTGTCATTCATAGCAAATTGTATCATTAAGATGTATCCCTAATAGTCCAAACTATACAACATTGTAGCCATTGGTGAACAATAATTTGATGTAGGTCACTCTTTTCCACTGCACAGGTGGGTTCTATCTTTTGTTCATTGAAAGATTTTGTATGGACCGGATAACAAATATTTCTCTATCAAATACATTACCCAATTACATTAACATTAGGAAATACTTAAGCTACATCCAGAATCCAGCCTTCCAATAGACTTGAAAAAGTACTATATTTTTTAGATGTTTATAATTTGATACTCGATAGCCATTATCTCCATTGTATTTACACCAGGAGTTTTGTTCGTTTTTCGGATAGTCTGTGACAACATGGATATTAAATGTAAAAAATGCAGGTGATTGAACATTGTGGAAGAATCCTACCTTGCCTGCACTAAATGTGTATCAAAAAATGCTCGTTGTGGACAGGCGACGTATGGTCCAATGTTATTATTAAAAAAAAGGGCAAGGAAAAAGTTCCCAATGCAAATCTTGTGAGCAAGATACTTTACACCACCCCCTTCCCCTCTGACGTATTATCTCGTTATCATTGAATTAAAAAGCTAGCACTGATAACAAGTAAGAGATATTTCCGTATGATTTCTGACATTCAGATATGGGCGGCTTGAAAATAGTCATAACAAACATCTTCCGGACTGGCTAATTAACTGATTTATCCGGACCTCACTCATTGACCGTGATCCTGAATTGGGTTCTAGCGTGGGTCTTGACATGGCTCAACTCTTATGTTCTAACTATTGTCCACTGTCTCGCTGGAGTGACAATCATAACAAGATATGCTTCATGGTAGCATTGGCTTCGGCATCCGGAGTTAATGAGTTCCATGCTCTTTTCGCGGATCCGAACTACCTACAGTTTCGTTCTGACTGTTTACTCGTCTTAATGACAACGGGGTTTCATCGGTAAGAACAGGCTTCTGTCTACTGGCTACCAGAAAATAATTTTGCGGCTCTTTGTCGATCGATCCTTCGAGAGAGGCAAGGTTACATGACTTGATACGTGCTACCTGAAGCGCAAGAAGTCATTCTGGTCCGGACGCAGAGGCTTTTCCTCCTACTAAAACCAGAGAAACAGGTTATAACCCAACAAGCGTTATCGGCCTAGCCAAAGGGAGTCATCCAATCCGCATATTCTGATTCACACAGGAACTGATTCGTCTGATGAGGATTTTGACTCGAGAAACAAGCCATGCCCTTCAAAACAATGTCTCAGTTAAAGATATACAGGAATCAGTTTGTTGGCATGCTCAGTATACATTTTCTACTTTTCGCGTAACATGACCTCAGAAAACAAAGATTTAAATCTCGTTGGTTCCCTTGGTTGCTTCCCAACAGTCACCAGACAACGCCTCTAGTGATGCAACTGCATCATCGGTAGGACCCGTCAACTTTTGGTGGATTTTCCGAGAAAACCTTTGTAATTATTTGTAAAGTGCGGGAGACTACATGGTATCTCCTTGCACATGTGTATACACTTGCATTGGGTTGTGTCAACTATCCATACGAGAGTCTCACCCTTAAAACTTAAAAATAGAGAATTCGTTTGACTCTACAGGTTACTTTAGGCAGAGGTTGGATGCTCAGCATTTCTTCCTTGTCTTACCTATTCTCCTGAAGTTAATTTGATTGGGCTTGACGGAGAAAGGAAATTTTATGGTAAATTATGTTTCTCCGAAAATACTGAACCCAATCACATTTATATGCATCCCTTCCAATCTTTCCCGCGATGTGAGCATCCTGTATCATGCAGTGATCAAGTTAACATACAATATCGGTATACGAAGTGCCACATAGCAGGGTAAGGAGTGGTAATTTGTAAGTCACTTCCCTTGTTCTATAGACCGAGAGACTTCAACTCAATGCGAGAGCTCGATTCTTTTCAAGTCTATGGATTCTGGAGGCAGCATAAGTAATTCATAACGTTAATCTGATTGGGTAAGTATTTTTAGAGAAACATAATTTACTTTAAAATTTCGTATTTATTCTTAGACTGCTAAGGTTCGGGACATACAAATACTGTAGACCATTCAACTAACAGCATTTGTGACTTCAACTGATATTAAGCCCAAACCTTCGCGCTACTCTGGATCTGTTGAAGAATGTGCAATTGAATAAACTGTGAACAAAAGTAGGTTGTGTACATTTAATGAAAAATTGGTAATTGTTCTCTGATACAGGCAACATGTTTTAGGGTTTACAAAGGTCATTGAATAGCGTTGGAAACAACTTTTCCCACTGCAGAAACTCATCTATTGAAAATGATAATACTTTTTATACACCTGTTATAAGGCAGAGTGTATTATGTTGTGATGTCTGCCCATCCGTCTGTTAATTACCAATTTCGTTTTTACCAGCTTCCCCACAATAACAAAAGCTGTCTGCCATCTACAGTTATTAAACTTTGTTGATAGTTTGCATTGGGTGTAAGGAGGAGGCATATCCATTTCATGGTCACGAACTCAAAGCTCAAAGTCACTGACGGAATCAAGAAAACTGGTTTGCACGCCGTAACTCTAGTTCTCAACCATCAGTAGTTAACCGTTGTGGTTAGTTTGCGCTTGAAGTAATAGAGAATTCTATCGATTTCTTGATCAAAAGATCAAAGGTCAAGGTCAATGACAAAGAAAAAAGCTTTTGCACAATAGCCCGAGTTCTCCACATGTACAGTTAAAAAAATTTGTGGATGATTTGCATTAGGGACTAGGAAGAACTCTATCGATGTCGATGCCAAAAATCCTAAGGCAACGGTCATTGAGACTGGAAGAATAAAAATCAGTTCTGCACAGTAACTTCAGTTCTCCACCATCTATAGTTACCAAGCTTTATGCGTAGCTTGAACTTATGGTAAGGAAGAACCCTATCGATTGTGGGATCGAAAAGTCTAGGTCATTTAAATTATACAGTTGATTTGACACCATGACAGAAGTTCTGCATCGCATACTTTTAAACCGGACTTTGTGGATGGCTTGCCCTTATAATAAGGAAGAATCATATTGACAATGGTGTCAACAGTAAAGGCCACTGTGACTGAAAGAAGAAAAATGGTTTGAGCACAAAATAATTCAGTTTTATTCATGGAGGACCATTAAACAGGGCGGACATATAATATGCCATATCTAGTTTTCTACTTGTGTGGTTGTTGAATGGTACCTAATCTGGCAAAAATCATTTTCCTTATTTTAATAACTCTTAAAGTTAATATACAAGGGACTAATTCAGGCAGATTTTTCGAGTCCATGGGAGAAGCCTGTTTTGGTCAGCTCTGTTCTTAGATCATGAACAGTTTCCACAAACACAATATGTAAAGAAATGTCAGCCACAGAACTTGAAAGTAACAAAGAGATATGCCAAAATTCTCTCTATCGTGCATGTTGCAAATGCACCCCCCCCAAAAAAAAAAAAATTATAAAACAAAAATTCATGTTACACCTGTCATTATTTTAGAAGAGCGCCACCTAATTTCCTTTATTTTGGTGTATCATTAATGGGTGTAATTACGGTTAAAGAGCATACAGCTTGGCCTTATTTCAGATGTGCATCTATCAAAAAACTGCTAGCTCCGCTTCGTCATTTTCACTTCCTGGACTTCAAATGTAAATAGTATAAAAAGGAACTTCTAACTCTTTTTTTACTTTTTATATATTTTGTAATCTGCTACATTGCTCTTTCAGAAGCTGGTATTGCCTACTCAGGCACAATTCGTTTTCCCTATTTTAATAATTGTAAAATGTTGTGTACTTTGGTCTAGTCCAATCTTATTTTTCGACGACAAGGAGGCAGCCAATTTTATCTGATGTGTGCATAGATCATGAACGATTTCCACAACTGCAGCATGTAATGAAATTTCAGTCACAGTACATGAAAGCAGTATAGTGGTATGCCAACATTCTCTCCGATGTGCATGTTGCACATGTAAACAACTTCGCCTTACACCTGCCGATGTCAGAAGTGTGTCATATCTGTGGAGCTTCCCCCATTGCTTTTGAACACGTATACAAAAATGAATATTTTATTGTTTTTGAATACGTATATAAAAATGAATATTTTACCAGAATTTGTATTTTGTTCTTTTTAATAAACAAATCGATAGTTAAGGGCTATTGGTACTGCGAATCGATTTAACAAGAGTGGGTGGGTGTGGTATAGCCAAATATCACATGTAGTATGTTTTGCGGAATATGTATTTATATGAACTAAAATAGGCATTTGATAATGAATTTTACGCGCAATCGATCACGGTATTGAGACAGTATTTAGCTATTTCATTGTAATTATCTTGTTGCATAAGGACTACTCAAGATGCAGCGAGTGTTACATTTTTCATATGCATTGGACCTTGCGTACAATGCACGTGGCAAACATCATAATGCCATGTAATGGGGGCTGCCATAATGGTCTTCTTCCAGTCAACCGGGTCCCTTGACTGACACTCATATCTGTAACCCGAATTTCCATATTGAAAGTACAGTTAAAGTCGCTACTGATAATAGCGAAGAGAACTCCAAATCACTCTTGAAATGACTTATTTGTTTGCTTACATTTTGATTCTTTTCCTCTCTTATTTCACCGCATGCAGTTCTTTAAATATTTAATATTAATGTTATGTACCTCAAAAGTACTTATTCCTATCTTAAACTCAATTGTGGAATCACTCTTATTCTACTGTTTTAGTTTTTAATTTGAGAGGATTCATTTTTCAGATTATTCACTGGAATTACAAAGTACTCAATATTTTCGGACTAAATCACTATTTGAGGATTATAGTGAATTCATTTAATGACATTTTAGATTATATCATTGTGATACGTCAAGAGTGTTGGCACATTAGCACACTGGAAACCATTGATATATCAGCACATTCAAAATTGGAATTCATTCGGATCATCGCTTTAATTAATTCGGAATACTATATACTTTGGATTCGTGATTAAACTTTTAGGACTATTTGGAATTTAGCTCACAATACTGTAAGTTCTTTTTAAATTGTCAGTTTGTATTCTAGGGAAATAAATTATTTGTTGAAGTTTTCGCTCTTTCTCTTACTAAGTTTAAGACCATAGAGGCATAAGAGAAAATCGGAAACCCATGCGGGATAAGAATTTCTTTCAGATATTTCAGAAAACTTCAATTTGTTATTGAAACTGAGTTTGTACCTGAGGCATATCGACAAAGGTTTTAGAAACTGTAAAATAGAATCTGGACAGACCTACGTCAAATTTGCAAGGATAAAAACTAGTATTTGATAGGTGATGCTCAGCCAAGAAAGTTGATGATGATAACGATAACTTCAGATAGCTCGTATTAGTTACTTCAAGAACTGCGTCCATACTGACGTTAAGACTTACCTTGAGGAGCAAAAGATCGAAACTTTAGAAAATTCTGATCAATCATTTGACGAGTATTCCTTGATTCACAGTTTTATATTTTAATACGTCTTCCTCTCGGCATTTTTTGTTTAAAAAAACGCACACACACAAGCAAATAAAAAAAACCCATCTCAGTCTCTAATAAATACTTCCAAATCTGAATCTGACACAACTTTTAGGAATCGAACATATCCTTATCTCTTGATGCATCGACTTATTGCAAGAAGAAAGGGCACGTTATTTCTGATTGCCACAGGTGAAAAAACCAGGAACAGAATAAATAATCAGCTATTCCAAATGCTCTTATTTCTAAAGGTTAAGGTCACGGTCATGCAATACATTTGTTATTTCAAACAAAGCCCAGTCTGATTTTATTTTGGAGAATAATGAACCGTCATGTTTCTGATTCTGCTAAGCCTATCGCTATTAACATATTAAGGGACCCAAGCGCATCTCAGTCTTTTATTATCAGATGCTTTGCATTTATCTGAGAAATCTACTTCTAATGAAAGAGTTCTAATACAGGGAATAGAGTGCGGCTTTGTTAGGGTTCTTCTCCATTGTGTAAACTTGTCATCAGACTTAGTCTCACGACAAGTGACAGTCGGAACAGTGACTTGTTAACCCATCGAGGGTATTCATTTATTACTAGGCAATGACGCAGCTAGAGAAAAGGTTGTGGTTAATCCACTTTTAACTGACGAGCCTTCTTTGGATCAGAAAATTGATCCTATTGAAAATGAAATCTCTAAAGTATGCCCTGATTGTGCAGTTACTAGATCTATGGCAAAAAGAGCTCTTGAGAATGATCAGCAAATTATTCCTTTAGCTGACACATTCATTCTTTTCATGAGGTAACTTTTACTCCTGTTTTTGGTCAGTCAAAAGGTATTGATCACAGTGATCCTCTTTTTACTACTCATTCTCTCAATTCTAATCAGGGTGACAAAAGATAATCACTCATTGTCGAAGAGGCTATTAGCTAAACTGAAGTAACGCATGTACCAACTTGTTATTTTGTGAAAGATGGGGTCCTTATGAGCAAATGGAGACAACCTGAGGCACAGGCTAGTGACGACTAGTCAGTGACCTTTCAAATTGTTGTTCCTAAGTCATATAGACAGGAAATTGTTAATCTTAGTCTAGCTCATGAAAATCCCTTGACTGGTCATTTAGGGGTCAATAACACTTATAACAAGATCTTGAATCATTTTGACTGGCCTAAAATTAAGGTAATGTTTCAGTAGCAGGGAGGGTGAACCCTACAAAATTGGATTCGAGCAAACATATCTAAAACAAAGATTTCACACGAAAAAAAATTTAAAAAAAAGGTCAGTAACGTCAAACTGAAACCTTTAACTTTCCGTACATCACCAGTGATGAGATTACCAGTGATGAAATCACCGGGGTAAGTTCGCGCTGTTACTTCGGCGTTGACATCCATGTTTATAAAATTTTGTGAGTGATCGTTTATGTAATCGTGCACACAATTTTTGTCAGCTCACCCTCCCTGCTGCTGTAATTAAACCATTGCATTATAATAATGATTAGTGAAGCTCACTCAGCACGATTAGCTCGAGAGCGACTAGAAGCAATTAAGAAATATCTACCTGTCCGTGATCGCGTCAAACAACAATTACAAGAGCGTCAACAAACACAAGAAGAGTTTACAGAATCCGCAGAACAATTATTTAAACCTATCACTGAAACTACTAAAGGCATTGTTCCTGTGTTAACGGAGACAGCAAAACAAACTAAAAAAATAGCGGAGCGAACTAAAAAGACAAAAAAAATTCTACGAGAACTTCCTGCTGAAATAGCTGCGGCTCAACCAACTCAAGAAACAGATCAAGCAGAAGATGATGTTCAACAAGAACCAGAAGCACAAGTTAAAATTAAATTATCCGATAGATTTAATAATATTTTCATTGACAGCATTGCAAAGCTTAATATAGATGAATTAGCTGAAACTGCTTTTTTATCTTACGATGAACGAAGCAGACTTTTAAAACCTGAATGTGCTGATGAGAAAATTGATCGTGATAAATGGTACAGATGGATTTTTCGTTTACGTTTCAATGTTGATCAAGCTCGAGGTGACGACATAAGATATGTTAATTACAGCACGGCCATAAAGGATGTGACATTGGATTTTCAGAAAATGCAACAAAAACAACTAGAACAAAAACAAAAACAACTAGAAGAAGAACAAAAACAAAAACAACTAGAAGAAGAACAAAAATAAAGACAACTAGAAGAAGAACGAAAACAAAAAGAAGAAGAACGAAAAAAAAAACTAGAAGAAGAACGAAAACAACTAGAAGAAGAACGAAAACAACTAGAAGAAGAACGAAAACAACTAGAAACTTCAAGAGTTATGTATTTTAAACCTGAGGTTATTAACGATCTCAAAAAACAACCCCGTGCAATGATTATTGCATCAAGATATGATGAACGAGATAAATTCTTAAAATCTGAGTACGTTAAAGATTTTAAAAATTTTGATGACTGGCTTGGTGCTATATATCTAGTTAACGAAAACAAAGAATTTATAGAAGAAGAAGATATGGATGATTTTAATAAGTTTAAACAAAATGTAGAAAAAAATAATGAAACGAAAAAAAAAAAACCTGACGAACCAGAACAACCTCAAGGTTTACTTGGTCGTGCTACATCTTATTTTAAAGGCAAAACTGGAAGTGGTCTCACTCGAAAGAAAACTTCACAAAGTGATCTTGTTATTTGTCCTGACAGTGTTGTGGCTGACGTAGACAGATTAGAAATTCTTGTTGGTGGAAAACGAGCTGGTAATAATTCTCCTGAAATTATTAACGAAATCACATCTATTTGTCAACGATTATTTACCGGTGGCATCATGACCGTTGACGAGTATCGGTCTCTCATCAATGAAGTTATCGATGATTATTATAGCGATTAAATAGTTAAATAATTAATTATAATAGATGATTATGCACGTTAATTAACGTAGACCAATCATGGTCAGGTTGGTAAATTCAAGATTACCTGTATATGAGACATTTTACGGAGATGGATTCGGCGATGTTGTTAAGGGTTTATTTTCGAGAATTGCCCCCAAAGCAATACCAATTATAAAGCAGTTAGGCATGAAAGCTACTGATTTTATTCGTGAAAAAGGTCCTGCCGTCGTAAGTGCAGGCGCCAGTAAAGTAATTTCCACGATCAAGGATAAACTATCACGATTAATACGACGAAAATCTCAACCCGTAAAATTAGCCAGCAACGAAGCAATGCCTGCAAGTGTTAGTAAAGTAATAAATCAAGCTGCAAATCAAAAACTAGCAGAGTTAGCCGAAGAGGGGGAAAAAAATGTAGCAGCAAGTCTAATGGCAGGCAGCGGGCTGCCCCGGAGTGGTCTTCGTATTAGACGATGACTAATAACATAACAGGTTCAAACGTGTATCCAATCCCGCATTTGACGTGGACGCACCGGTTCTCAAGGATGAGTCTGTGCGTGATTATCAAAATTATTCTTATGACGCTCGAATTCCAGATCAGCGCGGGCGAATCGAATTACAAGTTCAAGATACAAATAGGTATTTCTTGCCCGCGGAGGCATTTATTGAAGTTGAAGGTAAAATTTTAAAAACAGATAATACTGAATACGAAGGTAATATTAGTGTTGGTTTTGTTAATAATGGTATCATGGCGTTGTTCGACAGCGCCACGTACATGATCGACGGAAGAAATATTGAATCGATTCAAAAAGATGTTGACGTTGCCACGACTATACTTGGCCTTTGCAAGATACAGCGACGATTATTCAAGATCAGCTGGTCCATCAATGATGTTTTACAAGGACACTTCTGATAGTCCTGAATACAACCAGCATGAAATAGGACGACCAAGGAACTGTCCTAGAAATGCCGACGTGGACGTGCAAAGTATGATTATTAATGTCGATCCAGATTTCAACCTCGGATTTAGATCACGTCGAGCAATGTTGCAAGGTGGGAAAAGAAGATTTTCTTGCGCGATTCCACTATCACATATTTTTGGATTTTGCAGACACGTACGAAAGGTCATTTTTGGAGCCAAACATACAATTGTACTCGTACAAAAAGCAACCGACGATGATGCAATATGGAGAATCCCCGGTGATGCTGGTAAAGTAATACTGACAAAACTTTCATTGTGGATGCCAGTAATGACTCCAGCAATATCTGTCGAAGATCGGTTACTCGCTTTCATGAGCAGCGGCGGCAGGTCAACGTTGTCTTGGTTGACAACAACCACAGATGCTGTTCAAAGTACAATTAATGGTTTATTTACGTGGCAGATAGCATCACAATAAGGTATCTTTGCGCCGCGACATATATTCGTTGCGCTTCAAAATGCTGCACGAGTAAATAATCAAACAAGTAGCGTTATGATATTTGACAAATTCGGTGTTTCCGAGGTTTCATTGCGAATAAACGGACATCAAGAATCATCGGAGGATATTTTGTTGAATTTTGATCAAAATCAAGTAGCGCGTGCGTATCATCGTCTGATGTCGTTTATGGGGTGTGATCAAAATGTTGATACTGGTTTACAAATATCACAGTTAGATGTTACAACGCTGTATCCGATTTATTACTTTTCGCTGGAACATTTGGATTTGTTTAGGCAGTCTGTCGTTGATATTCACTTTCGAGCTCGTGTAACAGAATTACCCGTTATTGCAGCTGGTCCACCATTTGTTCATGGTAGTTACAAAGCAATCGCCGTTATATTATCCGATAAAACAATGATACTTGAAGGTGTTGGTGGCCGCATGAGAGTCGTTGATGCTCCCGTCGAAAACATGTAGATGTTTTCCGAATATGCAAGCGCTGATTTAAATCAGTATATATATATCATAAATGTCATATCATCATGTTAGTGTCAGTCTGACCCCGGGTCAGATTAAACGATTACAATCGTCGCTGGCATCACGATGCGGAACAAAAGTAACATTAAAACACGATCAAATGTCCGGTGCAAATAAATTATCGTTGACCGAACGTCAGTTTAAAAGATTCAACGAAGCTAAACACG